>JAOEGT010000001.1:2905641-2920362 GCA_025447795.1 Speoplatyrhinus poulsoni
TTAGTGCGTTCAGAGTGTCAAAGGGGCGGAGACACCAGAGAAAGCTCACATATGCCAATTAATGTCGCTAAAAATAAAAAATGTCCCATTTCCGTCAGATTTCACTTGGTGAATATGGTCTGGCCACACCAGGCTAGTGTAGCCGTATCGGATTTGATTTGTTCAACACACAGAGCTGTACAACAGCAGATTGCGTATTGTCTTAAAATCACTTCTTATGCCTTTCTAAATTAAATCTCTGAGGGGACAATGTCAGCATCTAGCTGAGGTGTGGAAACTAGAATAGTGAGTGACTGCTTATGGAAGATGGATGGTCCTCTCCACCCCAGGCAGGCTTTAAACACATTGAGCACCTGCTGTCTCGATGCTAGGGAGGCACAACGAAGGGCTTTGCGGAGGCGTTTGGGGCCGGTGTTTACTTAGGGAAGTGTGTAGGCCAAGTGGCCTCATTAAAGACTGAATCCTGTCTGAATATCAATGAAGACATCTAGCCACAGAATTTGCATGTTTTTTTTTTACTGCTCATAGCTGGGCTAGCAGCATTCATCTCATTAGTCTTTATTGTTAGGGATTATGTTTGTTTTCTGGTTACTGTGATTGTGCTTTTTATTTTTGTATTTAACCAGGCCACCAGTGGCTCGAAGGTTCTGTCCGACTATATCTCAATTTATTTAGCTGAGATTATAGTCTGGAAACCCTGATCACATTAGTGTTCGCACAGCCACCCTGCTGGCGCCCCATTCAGCGTCGGTTAGTGAGATGACGAAGTCCAGCGGGTTTCTAAATGGTGGTAAAACTAGATCAAAACAATTGTAGCAACATAGACATTTTTTCAAATCAGAGCGAATTTATGCAAATTTGCACAACGTTTTGCGAGGCCATGACCTACCTAGGGCTGTAGTGGTGAAATCATTGTCCATGCGGTGATCTAGGTTGATTCAAAAGCTCTGTATGCAGTGTTCTTGCCATGTTTTTGTTTTCAGTGATTGTTTTCAGTATTCTGGGGCATTAACAGTTTCTAGACAAAGTGATCTCAGTCCATATTAAGACTACCAGTTTAGTGCACCGGTGTTCTGACTGTAAGTATGCGATCACGTTGGGCAAATTCCGTGTGATTTTTTTTTAATTAATTTAAAAAAAAAAAATTAATGTCTTTCAACATTGCATTTTTTATTATAGGCAAATTTCATATTAAACAAACCGGAACGCCACAACATCGTTGGTTGTAAAAGCAAAACCATCTGTCCACGTACTACTAAACGGTTTTCCTGTGTGTTCTTTTAGATTTTGAACCCATATAGTTGAAAACAAGACTCACAACCTGTACCGCTATACGCTTATTAGAACCAGAAAAAGGCGCCAGGCCGTAAAGCATTATGGATTATTAGATATTTGGTTAACGTAACAATACAACTTTTTTTTTTTTTTTTTTTGTAAATGGGCGCATTTATATAGCGCTTTTATCCAAAGCAATAAGTCCTATTGGTAGGACTACACATTTTTACAATTGATGAATACCATTTTCTAAATTTATACATACATACATTTTAATACAGTAGAATATAAAATAATTACTAAATATAAATATGAAAAATTGCCTCCGCTAAAATAGAAGCAACGTTGGAAAATCTAGGATAATCCTGAAAGAAACAGTGTTCAATGGACATCACACCTACCGGTACTTGCCTGCTGTATTGGTTGTTTCCGAGGAAGTTGGCGAGATGCAAGTGTGTCGTCCCTCCCAGCATTAAAGACAATGGCAAACTAGGCCTGGACGATATGGCAAAATGTATATCACGATATAGTTCCAAATTTCGGTCGATACGATATAAAAAAGGTACCAATAAATGTTTATTTTTTAGCCTACATACAAGCAAGAAATGTGAAATCACACTCAGAACTCTCAACTGTGTCTTTCTAGTACATTATTTGCCTATAGTTAATGAAGGCTATATTTATGTCCACCAGTAGTAGTCAGTAGTGGTTGTGACTCGCTCTGGAAAGATCTCATGGATTAGACTCAGCCAGCTAGTACGGTAAGATAGCAGTTTCACAGAAAACGTGACTGTTAGCGAAGGTAGCTGTCATAATACGTAATATTATGCCTTTCTGTTACATTTGCTATTAGGTGAGATTTAATTAAATTGTCTGGCATGTGAAAACAGCCCACTATTGTTTGACACTGGCTGCATGTCTAGTGCAAGTCATCAATGCACGTAGTTCGCCTTGAATACAACTGACTTCTGCGCCCGTCATCAAGCTTATCGAAATACCGGAAGTTTAAAAATCATATCACCGTTATTGAAAATGTTTTTTATCACAATATATATTGAATTATTGTCTAGCTCTATGACAAACCATTGCCTACCATTGAATTAATTTAAAAGCAAAAACAGATAATTTCAGCTATGTTGTATCTGTGATTCCATTGTCTAAAATGACCAGCTGCCCCCACCCACCCCCACATCCCCACCACACACAAACAATAAATGGTGGATCCTTTTGAAATCATGAACATTTTCCAAAAATACAGATTAGGAGAAACCTGCCAATTCATTCCAGACTCTGCCAGCCTAGGGCCAATGGCCAGTGTGTTGTTCATTTTCCAGTCGGGTTCATTTTTCTCCAGAGTAAAACACAAGCCCTTTGTGTTTTGAGTTGGCTCACAATCACTTTGTTCACTTGTATATTCTGTTAAAACGCTCCAAGTTTCAGTCTAATTAATGAGCAAATTGTCCTTCATGTCATTCAGAAATCGCCATTTATTGGGTTCTAGTGCAACATCAGCAACACGGAAGGAAACACATTCGTGGGAGATCTGCTGAAAAATTGCCTCCGCTGAGCTAGAAGCAACTTCGGAAAATGTAGGATAATCCCGTAAGAAAAGCAAAGAGTGGTCAATGGACACCACACCTACTGTGCGCGGCCGTCCAAAATGTGCAACTATAAGCTATGCCAAATTGACGTGCTGTGTGAGAGAGACTTTAACAAGACAGCCAGCATCCAGTTCATAAGACGCATTGTTTCAAAAAAGTAAGACGTCTAATGAGTGTCTGCTAAATCACTAATTTCACTTTAGAACAATGAACAGGCTGTGTTTATACCTGTATTTTGTTCAATCTCTAACAGGCAAGTTTTAAAATGTAACCTTAAAGCTTAAACATTAAAAAAAGTTTAAGGCTAAAAAAGTTTTCAGAAGTATCTGGAGTAAATTCTAAATTGGAAAAGAGAACATATTATATAATTATATAAGTAACATATTGACATACCAGCTTTGGATCACGCACCTAGGCCTAAATGTTAGTGTTCTTGAGTAAACACCAGCTTTTAAACATTTAAATTAAGTTACTCACCTTTGTAAACTGTTCTTATATAGTTCTTAGCTGTAAACGTACAGCATGTAATTATAATAATTAAATGCATTAACACCTGTTAATAGTCATTGCTTCCACACAAGTGGCAAAAATATTGGGGTAAGAACTGGATTCGATAAGCAGAATCGGAATTACAACCTGAATCGATTCACTTTAAACGATACCCAACCCTAGTCGCGTAAACGTCATGACATTTTCACGCCACAATCCACAAGCCGAAGAAAGCATTGTTTTGGTGACGTGTGTTGTGCGAGTTGAAAGCTGTAGTTCACTGAGCTACACTGAGTTCACAAAACTAAAGATTACTTTATAGTTTCACAACAAACGGCAATGTTCTTGACTTGAACAATTCTCTTTTAAATAGAAAAACATCATGTGTACTTCATGTCACAATTCAAACGGGATCTAAATATAATGTGATTCTCGCCATTGACTACCATACATATTTTTTCCAAACTAAGGTCCCATAATGCGGAAGAGAATTAGACTTTCTATAGTCTTGTGTCTGTGTAACTGCGGGGAAGGGGTGCATGGCCAGTTGGCATGCCAACCTGTTGGCTCGTCCATAATAGGTTGAACAGGGGAGGAGACAAACTATTTTTGAGGTGGGCTTTGTTATTGTAAGCTGCTGCTAGCAGCAAACTGAATGCTGTAGGAATGCTACACTGAAGGGACCCTTTTATACATTTTAGCGATTACTGCACCACATGGCTCCAAGTTGAGTAATATATCCTATTTCAGGGCCAGCCAGCAAGCAATTGCAGGATTTTGAAGCTGTTTGAATGATGCGACGGTGTTTTCATTTTTTTTCTCCTGGTCTTTACTAACTCCTGTCACTCTCTTGCTCCGACCGTAGATCTGGGCTCCCTCTCCTGGGACGACCTGGAGAACGACCTCCCGGACGAGCTCATTCCCAACGGCGGAGAGCTGGGCCTGATGGGCGGCACCCTGGTCTCGGACGCCGCCGCCAAGCACAAGCAGCTCTCGGAGCTCCTGCGAGCCGGCAGCGCCTCCGCGGGGCTCAGCTCGGCCAGCCCCCAGCCCGGCGGCATGGCTGCTCAGCTGGGGAAGAGCCCTCTGGGCCAAGGCTCCCCAATAAACCACCACACGTCCCCCCAGGCCCAGAAATCGAGCGCGCCCACAGGAGTAGCCGGGCAGAACAATGGCGCCGGCGCTGCAGCCATGGGCCTGAACGCAGCTGGATTCAACCAGGCCTTGATGAACAACCAGGGCCACGCCGGGCTCCTTGCACAGGCAGGGCAGCCCCAACCTGGGCAGGTCATGAACGGGGGATTGGGACCTTCTCCTGGAACCGGCAGAGGCCGGGGGGCTGCAATGACGAACGTGCAGTACCAGGGACAGCAGACTCTACAGGGGGGCGCTGCAGGGTCTGGAGGAGCAGGCAGCGTGCTGGCGGAGACCCTCTCACAGGGAGGGCAGCAGGTGGGTGCCCACACCACCCTCACTGCAGCCCAGCAGGCGGGCAACATGAACAAGGTGGGTTGCTCTCTCTGTACGCACGCACGCACACTATGAGCTCTTGAAGCAAGCGGGAACCTCCGCTGCTGAGAAACTAATACAAAGCAGTATGTATTCACTACGGCTCTTTAGGCACTAAACAATATCTCAATCAATGGCTGTTAAGATACCAAATTGCTTGTGTGTGTACCTACATGGCAAACTGGTTGTTTTTAGTTTTGTTTGCTTGGACAAATGCTTGGCGTTAACAAACACAAACATTTTCTGCAAGCAACGTATTTTAGGAGTATTACGATATAATTGAAGCAATGTTTGACATTAAAAGTAGAGTCAAATATTGCAAGCCCATTGTAACCTAATACACGTTTTGTCAAATTCACCCAATGTGTCTCTCTGTGTGTGGTGGAAAAAAATGATCCAGTACTTCTGTACATCCCTGGCTCCGAAATGGGAACATAAACACAAACAAATGGTGGCGAACACCGCTCACGACAAAAAAGCCGTAGTGCTTTGCTTCCCCACGTTGTGACAAACTCCTTACTGGTGCAGCTCTGGCATACTTTAAATATTAGCAGCAGCATAAATTGTAGTTCTACAAGGTTAAATCCAAAACAGCGAGGTTGTGAATATTGTGACTGTAACCCAGGAGTGGGGAACCCATGTCCTGGAGAGCCGATATCCTGCATGTGTTGGATGTCTCCCTGCTCCAACATGCCTGATTCAACTTAATGGGTTGTTAGAAGCCTGATAACAACCAATTAAGTTGAATCAGGTGTGTTGGAGCAGGGAGACATCCAACACATGCAGGACATCGGCTCTCCAGGACCAGGGTCCCGCACCCCTGCTGTAACCAATCCTTTACAGAGGCTGTTTCTCAATATGCATTCTTCTTGCATTCTTGCGGAGAGCCAAGTACTCTTCCGATTCACAAGTTCGCATCTAGCCAAGAACGGATAAAATGCCAGGAAGTGGTCTCGATTAACAGCTTTTACCAAGGATGCATCCAGTGGTGACCTTTGTGTGAACTTGTCAGCGGAATATCCCATAATGCAAGCAATGCAACAAGCGGCATTGGCAGTTGAGAAAACACACAATACTGGCTATACTATTTCGAAATACTACTGTTATTGTGTCACGAAATGATTTATAAAGATAGTCTAATTTAAAATGTGCTACGATTTCGTAGATGTGAGGTCTACGCTCACAGGCCGCCGGCTATCAAGCGTTCAGTGTTGTCATCCCTAGGTATTGCACAAAAGATATCCTAGAACGATAGCCAAATATATACATCTCAATCTAGATCTGTCCTCGCGTTCTTGCAAGACCATTCTCAGAAGGACACTTGGCAAGAACGTACCTCTCAAGAACACAAGTATGTACCTAGCGGTCTTGGAATTTGTTTTTTTAGCTACTGGTGTTCAACATGGGAGATTGTGTTCATGTCTCCTAGTTTCTGCTCTCTCATTGACTACAACTCTAAGCGGCACTGCAAAAGAGTTTACTCTTACTTTGCTACTACTTATTGGAAATGCATGGTATCTGCCAGTCAGCTTTCAAATGCCTAGTTTTGAGAAAATACCCGGCAAAGATTTATTGAACGCTAGAGGCGGCTCAAAATTTGCCGGAGGTGTCTGATTTGTAATTCTCTATGCAGGAAAAATCCTGCTGTAACCTTTGACAGGTCATTGATATTGGCACTATTGTCAGCTGTAGTTTGTCAAGGGTTCAGTCCAGGGATTTTTGGCCTCTGTATGTGGATGTATAGAGTGTTAGGGATTGTTTACCTAAACCTGTGACCAGTGTGGTTTCACAGGAAAGCAATAGGAAGCCACCTATTCTGGCTATCTATTGGCCAGCTCACTGAATTGCTCTGTAACCACAACACAGGAGATTTGGGGGGGGGGGGGGGGGAATCTGTGTGTTGAGATTGTGCTCACAAAAAGTGTGTGTTGAGATTGTGCTCACACAGATGTTAACCACAACAGATAAATGAACTGGCGTGAGTCCCTCTGCATGGGGACTAAAATACTGTGCCAGAAAGACAAAACGAGAGAGAGAGACCAGCCTGCTTCTACATTCATGTCAAAAGTACCTCCTGAAATGCATTCCACGGGCTGAGAAACACACCAGACCATTTCCCTTTGTTACGGGGCGTGCGGCTGTCTCCGTTGAGCAGTTGGTCATGGTTGTAAATCTCTTTCGGGGGCACACGTTCGCAGCCCTGCCATCGCATCAGTCCCTCCACGCTCATTATTTTGTTTGTGTGTGTGACACTGTGAACCCTCCCCTCTCTTTCTGCGGCTCAATGGCTGGCTCATTGCCCTGTCTGTCACCTGGGGATTTGCAGGCACTGTGAAGCAATTTACCGGAGTAAGAAATATGTGGGCGAGTCACCTTCCGGGCTGGCTCGGCTGCGGAGTGCTGAGATGATCTCTGCCATGCCTGCTGCTGTCTGGTGCTGCACGGAGGTTTACACCGATCTGGGGGTTAAAAAAGGAGAGAAAGAAACAGCCAGGCACTCATAGTGTGTGTGTGTGTGTGTGTGTGTGTGTGTGTGTGTGCACGTGCTGAGCTGATTTGAAATACCGCATGTCTGTGTCTCAGCTGGGTCTATATTAAATCTAGTCAGTTGGAATGGGGAATGCTGCCTAGAATTACCCAGGTCTGGTCTGCCAGCAGCGCAGAGTGGGGGGGTGGGGGGGCCTGTCCTCCTGAGTCTACAGAGCTTGGAGCTACCGGGGATTTGATTCCCGCCTCATCAACCGGTGATTTTAAAGTGTGCAGCTCTCAGCGTACTGACCTCATCAAGTGTGGGGCAGAATTGGAGATGTACCTGAGCTAACAATACGTAGGACTCTGGTGTTGGCTCTTATTTAAGGCATAATGTAATTGCGCTTTGTGCCTTTAACAACATGGCATTGCAGATATAGTGCACACATGACTTAAATGGTATTCTGCCTGCCGTAGGGTTACAAGTTGTGCTTTCCTATTCATGCATTATGAATTAGTGGGAGCTTCACGCAAAGAAATACCAGTCGGCAAGTCGGTTTTGAGGTGAAAATCCTGCCTCTGAAAATCAGTGTTATCCATTTAGAGCGTTCATCTGGGAAAGACTAAAATGCAGGCCAAGGAGACTTTTTTTTTTTTTTTTTTTTTTAGAGGATTTTGGCATGTGCCCTCTGTAAAGCATACATAGATATTTACATGAATATGTGTTAGAAATCCATTCCGTTAAACATGTGAAAACACTGTTGACTATGTAGTATTGAATTGTAGAGTTGGACCATTAAAATGTATTTCATAATTTCTGTTTGTTTTTGGGAGGGCCAGAAACGGAGGACTATATACATAGATGGTCTTCCAATTTGCGTAGCCCTCCCCGTAACACCACAAGGATATAAAAGTTTAGAGAGCGTTCGAATCAGCTCAGAATTTATCCTGGCCCAATGCAAGTTAATAGCCTACTACATTTACAGTCCTTCAACAGTCTACAATTCCATATCTAAATGACCTTACTGTCCTTTAACAGTCCACAGTATGATAGATATGCCTTAATTGCAGATATAAGCACACGATGTGGTTCAGAGTCTGTACATTATTTGAAAGCTACTGGTTTAGCAGCCTAGCCTATCTGCTAACACCCGGCTGCCAAATCCAGTCGCCATTCTCGTGTTCAAATCAGCATCCAAATAATCCAACTGTTTTTATGTAGTCCAAAAGCACATCCTCTTTCCAAGAGAAAATATAAACGACATATCCAAACGAAAAAATCTATGATTCTATCAGATTTTTGTTTTAGGATAGATTAAAAGATTAATTTGACAAGAACATCATCTCGCTGCATCTGCAGGTGTCATGCCAAAAAGCAATCTGGTTAAAAAGTGGTTTGTTTGAAACTGATTTCTGCCCACGAGAGCACACACAGCCCTATATTATAACCAATCTAATCCTTTTTACCAGTATACATCTATTTAAAGTGAAAACACAACTCATAAAATGCACGTCTGCATTTTCCAAACGGTGTTCGGCTGAGGAGACCTTATTGGCACAACACTGCGGTAGGGAGTTTTAACCGGAGAGCACGTGATGGGTGTGGTTACAGCGCCTTCTGCTGACACACCCCCAGCTTTTGAGAACAGATAATGCTGATTACATTTTCACCCTCTTGAAACATCATTTTATATACTTTTATATACTAATTTTATATGTATATTTTTTTTATGTCAAATTTGACTTTGTGGTTACTATTACCTTTATCTGGGGTGTGATAAACTCAACACAAATGTGTCTGCCTTACACAGGCTTTAAATACATTTTCCTTTTTATTTGGCGTGTAATGTCTTGTAATTTCTTCTGCCTCTTTACGAGCAGCCTAGCTATAAAACATGAATTTATTATTGTCGCCCAAAAATAATTAATTTGTGGGTAGAATTACTCCTTGGCTTCTTGGATTTCTAGTTTAGATGATAAATCATTGACAAGTAGGCTATATATTTCATGACTGTTAATCCTTTCTTTACTTTTTTCTAATAGTCAAATTACGGTCAGAAGGCTGTGCCAAGCGCGGATTACGTGATGGCCGCATGTTCAGTACGTCAAACCTAAAATGTGTTGTTGCCACAGTGTGTGTGATCTGCAGTCTGGCTGTGCTCTCTTGCCATGCGTACATTACATGAGGGCTGTAATGTGTTGTATTGTGTAGTTCACTTCCCAGCTACATTTTGAGATGCACCTGAGGTAGGTTTATTTCTCTAAAATTGCATAAACTCTGTGATGCAGTGCTGGTGATGTTTCCACTGATTCTGATGAGAACAGCAGGCCTTGGAACAGTGGTCCTGCTGTTCTGATACCGAACTGATGAACATCTAAAGAATTTACAGCTATACCTTCACTGTCATTTGTTAGAAATGCCGTCGACATCTGTGAGCTATTAGTTGGTGAAATTCTCTGAGAATATCTTCTCTGGTCTTCTCTGGTCGATAGCCCCTGCCTCTATTCTATGTCTTCACATTTTTCACTGCTCTTAAAGATTCAAGTCTAATCAAGATGGACCTTTTACTTGATTGGTCTGGCGAATCTACCCTACCTGTCAATCACATGAATGCACACACGACGACAACATGATTGTCAATGGCGTTTTGCAATGGCAGACCAACAGGTTCAGAGGGAGAGGCGGGTTTTTGGGTTGATGTACACATTTCTTTTTTTTGTTTTCACTATCTTATTTATTTATTTATTTTTTCCAAGCTCTCGTTGTATTGTGCATTATTTAAGTTGTAATGATATTTATTGGATCATGCAACGTTAAGCATTAGCATTGCTGTGACAGTTTTCCACAAATTAGTAGTGCTGTACCAAACAAATTATTATTTTTTGGCGATTAATCTAACAATTATTTTTTCGATTAATCTGATAACTAAATTATCTAATAATATATTCTAGCTATAATATAATATTATATATTCTATATTCAGCTAGCAGACCGTGAGCAGATATTTGCTTAACTTCACATAAAGTGTATTATCTTACAACCACTGACTGCACCTTTAACTGGTTTTAATATTTTAATGTCAAATCTCTAACAGGCTTTAATTAACATTAAATCTGCAAGAGCTTGTTAAAAAGGAATTAAGTGCATTATACATTTAGCAAACAAAATTTCAGGAATACCAAAACATTGTGCAACCTCAAGCTTAGCAGTCCAACAAAATAATATTACAGTAAAATGTGTGCAGTTTGAGTAACAGGAATAACTAAAACTAGTGCATTTTTTATCAAATCTAACAAACCGACCCCCCCCATCCCTTCAGACTCTCATGTTAGGCTGTTTGAGAACAACAGTTTAGTTATACAGTTACTGTAGAATCAGACCTCTATGACAGATTGCAGAGCAAGGGGGCAGCGGGGGTAAAAAGCAAGCAAAATGTTTGTTCATCAGGCTGTATTTCTTATAGTCTATAAATACGTGAGACGGAAAAGGAAGCGTCCGCTGGTGTGCTAGCATGCAGTGCTTCTATTCTAACAAGGCAGAGAGTGCCAGCGCTCTAACATGGCAGATCAGCGGAGCTGCGTGCTTTGTGTTTGCACACGTGGTGTACAATGGGCATGAAGTGAAAACGGCCCCGCTAATTTTCTCTGCTTCAATGGATCCGTGTTCGCGTGTAGCGCTTTCACTGCGTCCCGCAATGTTTTTGTTGACGCTTCAGTACAAATGCATGTCACGTGCTGCATTTGGCAGCTAACGTTGTTGGCTGCTTCTGGCCTGGTGTTTTCCGTGCCGCGGTCTATTAACCGGGCAGAGTTGATCTACTACAGAGACATCAGTGAATGTATTGGGGTAGGTAGGCACCATGATGCTACACACATTCGTCGTCTTTTGGTTTCAGGACGACAGGGCACGTTCACAGCGCATTGCTGCCTCTCATAGTCAATTAGCGGCACTGTTTATTCAGATCTGAGTACAGTTTCGAGGTATATTGCCAAGTCGACTAGTCTCTAGTTTCCCCATTCATGGTCACTATACGTGGGGTGAAATTATAACTCGTCAGTTGAACATATGTTCTACATTTATCAAATTATGGATAGCAGGAGTGATGGGTAAAATCATGCACTGTCAAGATGGCGACGGCCAGAGCCAGCACACTTGAGCTTCAAAACTGTTCTTCAGAAAACCTATGGGTGACCAGAGCAGACAGAGGGTTTGTCCATTCAATATAAATACATTAATAAAACTAGAGTTTCCATGCCTTTACTGGAAAAGCTTCTTCTGTACTCTCATTGGAGTGATGGAGTCACAATCCAAAGGTGCTTTTCCATTAAACATTTGCATATTATTGGTTTTGAAAGACACCACAGTGCTGCTTGTTACCCTTTCCTTCATTGTGTCTCTTGTTGTGTTTGTGCAGATGGGTCTGGGCAGTAACGGGGGCCCGTTCGCGGCTCAGCCGTACGGGCAGGGTACCACAGGGCTAGGCCACCAGATCAGCCCTCAGCAGCAGCTCCAGAACAAGGTTGCCCTGGCCAACAGCCTCCCCTCCTTCCCCAGTGAGCTCAAGGGGGCCGCTGTGAGCAGCGTGCCAAACGTGGTTAGTTCTGTCATCTGCCTGATTTGCTGTTTGAGAATTCTCCCATAGAAAGCCATTCAGAATAATTCTGTAGTAGAGCAAGCATTAGCCTGCAATTTTGGATATTTACCTTCATGCTCGGCATGTTTTTAAAATGTATGGGAATAAAAATTGATCGTATGCAAAGCAACTCTGTATTTGATTAGTCTTTTCACATTTCATGTCTTTGTTTAATTATTTATTTTTACTCAAGTACATGTTTTTGTACTTTAACTTCTACTGAGTCATAATTTTAAAGGAACATTACTTTTACTTATTTATGCTGTTCTCTATTATTCATCTTGGGGCTGAACATTAATGCACTTTTTTTGTTCTCCTTGGTTTTAAGGACGATAACATTTAACAGGCGTATATAATCAATATAATTCTGCACAGACAACTTTATCTTCATTATCATGGTTGTTACTGCCTCAGAATGGGCCTTTTACGCACAACAGTAAGCATTGTCAGCTTAGCGTTAAGTTAAGGCAACGGTTACTTTATTGACAGAAATCGAATGTGTTTTATTTCTGACTATTTGAGCAATGATTTTTTTTTTTTACTTTTTAAACTGTTATGCACTTTATGTCTCATTTTTATTAAAACATTTTTATCATAACATATTTGCACACCTTTTTAAATGGTCTATGTTATCTTAC
Organism: Speoplatyrhinus poulsoni; assembly: GCA_025447795.1. Classification (NCBI taxonomy): domain Eukaryota; kingdom Metazoa; phylum Chordata; class Actinopteri; order Percopsiformes; family Amblyopsidae; genus Speoplatyrhinus; species Speoplatyrhinus poulsoni. The sequence goes on from JAOEGT010000001.1 coordinate 2,918,257, forward strand.
CATGCCTTTTTAGAATAACTGTTGTAAACTTTAAATTGTATTAACCGGGTGATGGAGAATAACATATTTTTGATTTTCTAGTATGAAATTGACAATAAAGCTGACTTTGAAGATGTCTACTCTATTCAACTCGTAAACAAAACTGGTTAGAAATCATCATTATTTTGGTGCTGGTGAAACCCCTTGATTATTATTCCACCTCTGATCGTTTCAATGGCTTCTTTCCCCTCTAGCAGCAACAGGCAGCCATGTTGCCGCTGGCAGGCGGCGGCGGCGTCGCCGTGCCAACAGCAGCAGGCCCTACGGCCGACCCGGAGAAGCGCAAGCTGATCCAGCAGCAGCTGGTGCTCCTGCTCCACGCACACAAGTGCCAGCGCCGGGAGCAGGCCAATGGGGAGGTGAGGGCCTGCACCTTGCCCCACTGCCGCACCATGAAGAACGTCCTCAACCACATGACCCACTGCCAGGCCGGCAAGTCCTGCCAGGGTGAGTTGGGCTCCCGGCTAGGGTTTAACTGTAGGCGCTTCTTGTGTGGTTTCCCTATGATGGAGTTGCAGGGGCTTAAGTGATGCAAAACATTTAATTTACAACATTCTTTATGGCACTGGCAAAGTGTGGCATGCTAATTATTTTGGGTGGGGCGTATGCAATTAAAACATTTTTTTACATTTATAGAAGAAAAATTCTATCTAGATTTTTTTTTTATCTAAATAGATAAAAAATCCTTCTCACTCTTCGCATCCTTCTCGCTCTTTGATAGCCTGTGCTTATATGTGCAACGGAGAGCACCAACATATTTGTAGGTGTAGGTCAAACTAGGAGAGGATAAAACAAACCTGACATGGTCTTTGTGTCGGGACATTGTAAGGCATCTCAGACACCACATCGCTGCGCTTTGATTATGTCGCATTACACAGAAAAAAGTCAGTTTCTCGCTCCCAATGGGCCACGTTCAGGCCCCACATTGGAAATGTGTTTGCCATGGCCAAATCGTGTCAAAATCAGGCTGAATTTTTGTAGTCTGAACCTGGCATTAATGTCTTTGTGTATATATGTTTTGTGTGTGCAATGTGGCCGGACCAACTGAAAACAAAGAACATAGGAGCTTGTATTACAACATTTAACTATTTTACATTTAAAATAGTTCATGACCTTGAAGGGATCTCACATCAACGATCTATGAAGCTAGAAGTGGCACTGCCTGCAAAGTATAACCAAAAAATAAAATCACTTCAGCTTCTGTAAAACACAATTTTTTTTGTGATTGTCAAAAGGCACATAATGTCAACAAGCACTTAGCCCTGTCCAGTCGTATAAATCCTTAAAATATCTGGCTAGACATTTTTTACAGGCACATTTCCAGTGGTTTACTATTCCCTTTTACCCATATACCCTAGTTAATCTAAATTAGTCTGCCGTTTGAAAAGGAGGCGAACTCTGCCATAACGCACTTGCCGTAAGATGTATGTCATGTTTATCTTAAACCAGTGTATGCACGGCTGCACGTAAACTGAAATATTAGTGGTATATACATTTTCATTATCCATTAGCTTAGTAGGAATATTGTCTCTTTCAAAAACAGGAATATTTGTAAGTAAATGTAGTCAAATGCAGGGCTCGACATTAAGGCTTGTCCGCGACAAGTCGATTTTTGAAGGGGCAAGTGCAAGAGAATTTTACTTGCCCGACAGGACAAGTAGTCCGATTTAAAATGTAAATGTCAAAAATGAAAAATATACCTTAAATATAGGCAGACATGTGTCACTTGTTAAGTTGTTTTAATTAATTGTTCCGTTTAAAAATAATAGAGAGCCTCAGTGCTTGCATCGTAATAACGCTGATTCCACCGACCGGTGCGTGCGGCACATTATGGCTCCGACACGGGTTTGTTCCATTCTCTCGAGACGGCAACTTACCGGGAGCATTTCAGAAACGCTTCTGAAATACAACTCCGCTTCTGAATACATCTCCGTTTTTGAAATACATCTCCGCTTCTGAATACATCTGCCTCGCGAGATCAACAAAATATTAAGCTACTACATTGCCTCTCCGACATTGACTTTGTTTTTATGGAAGTTAATTTGCCTATAGGTAACTCATTTCCAC
>JAOEGT010000002.1:0-11753 GCA_025447795.1 Speoplatyrhinus poulsoni
AAATAATCCAACAATGTAAGATACATATTGTGCTATACTGTATGTGTGTGTGTGTGTGTGTGTGTGTGTGTGTGTGTGTGTGTGTGTGTGAGTGAGAGCGTACACTAAGGAAAGCCATGTTTATTGTGAAGAGGCAGAGTTTCAGTGCTAAAATCACAGTGTACTTAGATTTGTACACAAATTATGTTTCATCCATTCAGACTTGGTGATTTGCAGCCATGCGTCCATGTTTAAAAACAATGTAGAAATCCATTCTGGGAAATATTTGCTATGGGCCTCCATCTCTGTATTGAAAAACATAAATTTTGTTTTGAATGTCATTTTCTGCAGCAAGTATAGGCAAATGTATGCTTTTAACTTACCTAATTTTGATAAATGCTAATAAAAATAATTATAAGTAGCTACATAGTTAAATTGCATAAATAATATGATATCACATACCAGCAATTGCAGCTGTGCAATATTAGTGGAATACAACTTATGATCTGTGCTGGACCTTTGATATATTAAGCAATATGCTACATATGACATTTTATGAGACAAAAAAATCTGTTATGTATTGTGGATATGTAAATGCACGTTTAAGCCTATACCAAATATTTGCTATATGAAAGCAAATTGCATCTTCCTCCTGATTTCCTTAACGGTTTTAAACAACCTTTTCTTTTGGGTTAATTCCTCTGATAAACCGTATTTTTAAGCTTCTTTTATTATTTAGTTAATAAATCTTGAATGAACATTATTGGTGGTGAGCTGTGAGACATGAAAGCTTACTCACCACTGTATTTATTGTAATATTCACCTCAACACTACAGACGATTAATTGGATGTTCAAGTGCAAATGCATTTATAGCATACTGTATGTTTATAATAAAACAATATAAAATAACTCATTGTCATTATGCAGTTGGTTTTGAATTGTGCTTATTTCATAAAACCCGACTAAACCATAATCACAAAACAATGGTTCATATCCCACTATTCTGGAACTTGGAATATGAGCAGGTGTGACAGCTGTTCTGTGGAATATTAACATATTCATTTTTGAATGTTGACAAATTCCAAATAATGCATGTAGAAAATAAAACATTTTCTTTAAATATTACATGAATGCAGGCTTGCTGTAGTGACACCAAATTGGTATCTGTGGTCCTAAAAGTAACGTTGACATTTATTCTGTTCAGAATTTCTGAAACGTTTCTTATTGTTTTATTTATGAACTCAGTTATGTTCATCAGACCAGTTAATATTGTAAGTAGTCTACATGTTTGTGTGGGTTTTTTTTTGTTTGTTTTTTAAGAAAACATGACAATGCAACTTGGACTATTAATATTTTTTGGGTTTTTTTTTTTATCATCAACAATCATTTCAATGGTACACCTGGAAAACTATGTGCACATGTAGAAATATCTCCTTAAATATAAGCATTCATTACCTACATATAAATAACTTTGAGAATCCCGACAAAACATGTTACATAATGCTCACAAAATGAGGAAAATCGTAAACTTAGACAGAGACAACATGCAAATTATAGAAATAAATACAATGTTTGCATCCACCCCAACCCACCCCCCCCCCCCTTTTTTTTTTTTTTTTTTACCCAAAATAAATTCTTCTGAGGGAACTTTGTAAAACATCAAGGACTGTATGATCTACATGGCCTATGGTCAACTATATGTGACAGTAATACGTATTAACACTATACAATTTGAGCCACAAAAACACTGCCCAAAAAGACACACAAACAAAACATACATATTCCTGTTAAGAGGTGAACATTGCAGTACTTTGTGCCTTTTTCAAGAAATAATTGTTCGACTGATATCGATAATTTAAAGAAACTATATTCACGAGCTCTGGGAACTGTACCACAGCGAGATGGGTGGAATGGAAAAGAAGTTGTCGAATATGTTACTGGTCAACATTGGATTGTGAGCGTTAATGTCGTGAATTACATTTTTGTCGCTGATAAAACCAAGCTGAAGTTGCTAAATCGGCTTCTGTCGCTCTCTGGGGGCATGTTGAGTCCAACAACATCTTGTGATTTCTCTAACATGACCGTCACGTTTCTTGCCACCACTCAAGTGTCCAGGAGGCAAAGCAAAAATAAAGAGCCGTCACTATGACTGCATGTCATTGTCCTTCATTCTGTCAGGAGAACTATGCCGTCCCCCACGCCCATTCACGCTGTTCAGTCTTAGGAAGCATGGTTCATCGTGTTCTGGGTCTCCCAGCACCCACCTCCTCCGCCCCTGCTGTGAGGCGGGATTAGAACATGCTGGTCTTTACTAGCGCCGCCTTGGCTCCGTTTTGTCTCTGCAGCGAAGACAGTACGCTGGCGAATGGGCCGCCCAATGAGTCCGGGATGGAGGTGATGGTGCCCGGGGTGGTGGCCCAGCCCTGGGTCTGCGCGGTGGGTCCCATGCCTGTCGCCACCGAGGTCTTCACCTGATCCACCTGTCCGTTTCCGGCGGTGTTGACCTGGCCACCGGTGGGGCTCGGCCCGCTGCAGTTGGAGGTGGGCACGGCGTTGGGGCCCGGTCCCCCTGTACTGTCGGGGTCGGTAGATTTGGTGTCTTTGCTGTCTTCGTCTCTCGAGTCGGGTTTCTTTCCAGAGCCGTTCTTTGCCGCGGCTGCGGCGGCCGCGGCCGCGCGCTCTTGCTTGCGGAACTTGGCACGTCGGTTCTGGAACCACACCTGTCACACAAGACGCAGCCATAGCTTATGAACTAGGTATCCATGTCCTCATGTGACAGATCCCAGTTGTTTGGGCATCATTCCTATGCTTAAGTATTTTAATTGAATTTCAATATTGAACATTGTAAATGTAAAAATGTAAAAGATATTGACTGTAAATGTTTGTCGTTAGTGAAACACTAAAAATAGGCCAATGTTATTGTACACATATATTCAATTAATTAATGAAATAATGTTTTCTAGTCAAAATATGTATTTGTATTTGTAGGCTACCATAACTCAAATAAACGCGCGTAATGACGTGCGTAAACTGCGTGCATCTCGTGGTGCCAGAAGCTGTGTAGTGTAGCTGTATACCTGCACTCTCGCTTCGGTCAGATCGATCTTAAGTGCCAGTTCCTCTCGCGTGTATATGTCCGGGTAGTGTGTTTCAGCAAAGACCCTCTCGAGTTCCTTGAGCTGGGCGCTAGTGAAGGTGGTCCGGATGCGTCTTTGCTTTCTCTTCTCGTTCAGTCCCCCGTGGTCCGTGAAGAGTTTGTAGGGAACTGTAAACGGAATGAAACCGTTAAAGGAATTCGCTGCGGTCTTATCTGTAGAGTAACGGAAAGATATGGTTATCTCCAAGTGGCATGTTGTCAAATAGCAATAAATTAAAATTATTTTTTTGTATAAAATTCCCTTAATACGGAACAGGTTGCTTTATTATATTTAACCCCCCGAATATATGCGAATTTGTGGTGAATTAACAACGTTACTGACTTACAAAGTGGTTAATTGTAATGTTAAACTAATTGTTTAGATTGAGGTTCAAGTTTGGAAACTTGTCATAATGTTTCCATCAGCAACAAGCGGTACTGATGGAAACATTACTGTACCGCCAATTCTGTATCAATAATGAGCTTTAGTCCTTATCTAATTATTTTCGAAGCTTTATGTCTCATCGCAAAGTAAATAAATTATGCCTATCATTTTGGCAGCTTAAGATAATTTTGTTGGCGGTTTGGGTGTGACTGGGATAGTATAACCCAGTAACCGAATTACCGGTTGCCTGCAATCGCTTCTAACGTGATAAATTCTTTCATTTGTGTAAGCAAATTTAGTTTGGTAAATACTAAACACATTTCCATTTTCAAATGCAATCAAGGGGTCCTATATACCCACGCGGAGCCCGCGGAACGGTGGGCAAAACTGGCGACGTCTTACCTGCGGCATACGGGCTGCTCTGGTGGTCCCGCAGGGTCCCCAGACTGCACGAACCCGGCGTGAGCGACGGGCAGCCGGAGGTCGCGCCGAACGTAGACCTGATCGGATTGTACTGAAACCCGCTGGCCTGACTGCACGAGCTGAAGTCCGCGTAGGCCGACGCCAAACTCGACGTGTCCATCCCGGCCATACATGACTCGTAGGCGGAGGAATTTAGGTAAGAATACTCCATTTTATACATTTGAAAAGGCTCGCCGGAGTTAGAAAGTTTCACTTCCCGGGAAAAAAATAAACTTAAACTCAAAATTGGATTTAAAAAAAAAAGGACGCGCGGCGTACGTGAGGGGATAGATGTCTTGCTTAGTTTGGACTGTTTTGAATGAGGCTAAACCGTGGCTAGATGTTCACCGTTCAGCGCCCGCTACAAAACTGGCCTCCTTTATAGGAGCCTAGCCCTGTTTTATGAAAAGCCCCCTAAGAGCCGCCTAGCCCGAGGTCTCTAGAGCATATAGTCCTCATAATAAACTTGGCTCTTTCCGCTTGGACAATAGCAAAGCGTTTGGTCTTATTGCTAGCGCTTTTTTACATGACAATAACTCATCAGTCTATTGGGCTGGCACTGGGGCCCGCGCTGTCCAACCTCCCTATCATTGATCCTCTGCATCTCTAATTAGAATTTAATACCGCGCCATTACGCGCCAAGCCCCCCCGCTCCCCTCCTCCCCTCTCTCTAACCACCGTCTTGCCCTTTAATTCGATCACACCACTTGGAAATAATGAAAGTTGGGTGACGATTCTCCCTGATCCAATTTTCTCCAAGCTTTTAAGCCTTTTAACCGACCATATACCTTGGGCCGAATTTCACATATAGTATTCCCTCTCTCTCGCTGCCTGCTCGTCTTATCGGACTGTTTTCACCCTCCCCAGACTACTGACTGTATACTCTCAAAGATACTCCAAGATCTCCAAGTATAAAATGCGTCAAAACATCACCGGAATAAATTGTTTAATAATTAGGCCATATGCCATTTTTGTGTTTTTTTTTTATTTATTTAAAGCTTGTGACCTTGCTAAAAACGAAAACAAATTGCATTTATATAATATTAGGCTAACGCATAATCTCCTTATATATAGTAATATTTGAATGCGTTTAATTTAATTACATACATTTTACACCACCATGAGTTATTTTCAAACAAACACATTCTGTTTTTTTATGCTTAAATCGATTATTTTTCTTATGTACTGCATGCAGTATATTGCAACATTAAACTTCAGGGGGTGCTTTTATGATTCAAATGAGTTTGTAATTACTGTTATTGCCGTCATAATTCCTTTTATTTGCCGAATAACATCTTTCTAATGAAAGTAACGAACTGGTGAAACAGTCATTGGACCTCATATTAGCCTCACAATATTCACTGATTGGTTAATTTGGTTTCAGTAATAAGGTTGTGCCATTTTGCGCAGTGTTTACACCCGCATTGGTCGTTCACTGAATCAGATTTTACACGCACGACTTGTCTTTATTTGGTTATTTACGCGGTGCTATACTCTGTGGCCTGCTAAAGCAACAGCGACGATGCTGATTCAGTGTGATGGAATACGTTTGACGTTCTGCCATCAATATAATTTTGAATCGTTACTGATATTTGTTACGTACTTCAATGCTGCATAAAATCTTAGCTGTTTTTTATTGATGTAGAAAATATAACTCTTTTATCGGTTTTGCAATCTCGTAGGCTATCATTCGATAAATATTGTTTTGATAATTATAACTTTTTTATTTTATGTCTGAATGATTTGAAACATTAATTTATTTGATTTAGGCTACTGGAAGAATCTGACGGCCTGGAATCTAAGGAAGACTGAGATACGCATATTATGCTTATTTATAGACGTTGACGCTTTATATTCAAACTACACCGTGCTTGTTGCACAAATGCTCGTATTAAACCAAAGCCATATCGGCAGAGTTTGCCATCAATTATTTTTTTTCACAATCGCTGACGTGTTGCAGTGTGTTAGTCTTCTTTATGTGCGAGTTCTCATTCAGCAACCTGAGACTTAAAACGTTAATTCTTTCTTGACACAACCCTGTGCCTATTATGTAAATCTTTTCTTTTTGGCTTTTCTGCACGCGAGCCGGGACCAAAAAGTTGTACCAAATGGTTAATTTGATTATTGAAACCAAAGAGCCAAATGGTCCACCGTCCACCATGCACGCGTCTGGCAGCGAAGAAGAAGCCATCTCTAGGAATTAATCTAATAAAGCTGAAAGAAACGAGAAGTCTTTTCTGATATTTCGCCGAGGCAAATACAATTATAGCTTTTAGGCATCGGTTTCTTTTCACTGGAATGGCTTTTTATTCTGGCTCTCTATAGTCCATATATTCCACCAGCTATTGGGATGCCTCCTATTATATTTTCAGCATATCCTTTTAATTCTGTGGACGGTTAAAACTCGCAGGGCAAAATGAGATCATGTTGTTAATAATGTAATATTTCTGATTCGACACTGTTAAAGCTCTCCTCTGCTATCCGTCGGCTGACACGGTGAACGGAGAAATGTGGATTAAATTTAGCAGGTGAAGCAGTTATGGCTTCCGAGCCTGACGCAATATTCAGGTAAACACAAAGACACAAAGAGGACTCTCGGCTTTTCAGCAAATGGAGCAAAATGCGATTATCCAGCTACTTTGTGGTAATAATCGCAAGGGCCACCAGACATATTTGAAAAGCCCTCAACGTGAAGCTCGGTCTCGAAACGCAAACACAGGCGCACGGAATCAGTGATTTACAGTAACATAATGGTTCTTTAATTCAAGTAACGTGGCAGTTAAGCTGTAATTCAATGCTATATTAAGAGCAGCAACCATATGCTGTCACTTAAATAAATCAGCAAAATGCGATGTTTGCAAGGCACTAAATTTCCTCGGTGAGTATCTGAGAACAATGACTCGGACAGACGCTTTAAAATCCTCTCTATTTAGCGCGCAGACGTTGCTCAGCAATATAGGAATGTGGGTCGACAGGAGGGACAAAAAGATGGACATGTCATTGTCTCCGAATGGATTGGATGGATCCTGTCCCAATGTCTAGAACAGAGGCGGGGGGTGGGGGGGGGGGTGGCTGGGGCCAAGTTGTCACATTTCACTGTAACGTCTCACTCCAGCGCCCGAGGAGATCTCCGCTTATCAAAACCGTTATTAATAAGGGCGTGTGTGCTCACAATATAAAATATTTATTCGCGATGCTCCTGTGACAATTTAGTCTGATATCTCAATTTGACAGACTGAGAGCGGCGCTGCCCCGATTTTACCTGCAGCGCATTTAGGAGTAGGAATAATAATAACTCACAGAAGCCATCCGTTCAAATAGGCTATAAGAATGCATTGGCCTATAACCTATAATGAGCCCATAGCCATATCAACCTATGTATTCTGTATTTTATGTTAATCATTTTGTTTATAGTTTAGTTTGTTTACTAATAATGTTTCCTCCTGTTTTTTTATAGCTAATAGTTTTTCATTAATTATTAATCATATGTAGCCCATTTGTTTATTTATAATTACAATGTTTTTGTTGATTTCCAATTGAACAACATATAAAGGAGTTTAGAATTGATGGACGCGGTCGTGTGAAAGCTGGTTGTTCCGGGCCGACGCCACGAGGCGCATCACGTTTCCACACGCACAGATGGAAAATGACATCTGGGGAAGAGGTAAATTAAATTAGAAGACCATGATCTGCCCCGGTGTCTGTAGGAAAACTTCCACAAAAGACCTGCTGAGAAACCCAGCCTTAGTCATAATTGTGCAGTGCTGTTTTGGTCCAATGTGCTCATTCTGAGGTTGCAAACCTGCACGAGTCACGTCGACGACTGTGGCCTTCATTCCAGATGTATGCGATGCATATGCTACATGCCCGTGATATTTCTATTATATAGGCATATAAAGGGAGAGGTTCAGGTTTGTAGGCTATAGCCTATCATGCAAATTGAATATTTGTAATGTATACATGTTGTTTTCAAATGTCACAGGAATATTTGCATGCAGGCAGACTCATGTATTATTCTGCTATTATCCCGAATATTACAAATATGAGTCAGCAAATACACGGACATTATTGATTATGGTTTAGCGTATATAAGCAACAATCGCACGATCTTTTTGGGGGATCAATTATATAAACATTGATTGTAACATTGATCACAAAGATACAGTATGTTTAAATCTGTACTGTATATGATTTTCTGTTGCTAACTTCTGTTCCTGTTGTCTCTCAGGCCCGGCAGCCGCCCAGGCCGAGGTCCTATACCGGCTCTGCTCGCTCCTGGCCCGGCATGGACGAGTTTCAGATGCTCCCTATAAGTGGCCAAGCGACTAGCGGGTGGATTAGCATAACAATCTTATTCCGAGGGATAAGATTAGCGATCATATTGCCCTCCAACGATGCCCTGGCAGGAGCGAGAGCCCGGCAAAGGAATCAATTACTAAATTAGTAGAACCTCTAAGTCGACATTAACGCAGAGAAATGCCATCGACCGCTCTGAAATAAGATTTTGAAAAGATGTGATCATTAAATCTCTTGCCAGTGTTCAAGAATTTGATTCATAAAATTGTCTGAAATGAGATGGAATTAAATTCTTATCGGAGCTCTTGTCATCATTTCATCTCATGCTGTTTAACATTGGTCAATGGCCTTCACGAGATTTCCCCTGTAAATAAAGTTGGTAATTGAATATCCAGCTCTCCGCAGACAGTGTTTGCTCCTTACTAATCTGTTGCAGCGAGAAGTTGAGCGCATAGAACCACGCATGCGCCAGACTGGGTACGTCTCACCCAGGCCGTGACAGTTGGACTACCCTTGCCTCAAATAAACGTGATTATTTATCACAGTGCATATGACTGATATTGTAGCCGTAAACTCCCAAACATCCATACTGCTATATCTGCAATGGTCATCTGTCATTGGCTTGGCTGCCTGCATTTTAACCTGTGCACTCCTGCAGGGTCGAGGCATATTTTATTTAGCATATCTACTGGCATTATGCCCCCCACATGAGCAATTGACGATTATTAGGCCAAACCTCATAAATCAGCGGCATGACCCGTTATTATTGTTTAATTGAATAGGTGTTGGGGAAGTTGGGGTCCGTGTCATTAAATTGCCCCGAATCCCTCGCCCCCCCCCCCCCCCCACGGCCCCCCACGGCCCCCCGAAGGCATTTACCCCCCCCCCCCCACACACACACACACACACACACATTCAGCCGTGCGGCCCCCGCGCACACAGCTTAATCACACATGCATTAGCGCGAGACAGCGGCCCATTGTGCGCGCGGATAGGTTCTTAATGGTCGGCGGGCGACGGGGCCGCGCACGGGCGACGGGGCCGCGCACGGCCGGTGATGGAGCGCTTTTTAATGTCGAGGAGTGGATGTCTCCGGTCAGTGGCGGGGGCTCGTCCCCAATCCATCATAACGTGTCAAGGGCATTGTGCATTCTATGAAATATAATACACGCGGCATTGTGCTGTTTATTGCGCTGGCAGCGGCATTATCGTATGCAGAATATTCAACACGTAAACACCTGCTTTCATTTTCTTACGGGGGCTAATTTGTCTCGCCCCGCACCAGCCATGCGCCCTGGTCTCATATTCTATGGATGGCTTCTGACCCGAGCCCATGACCAACACTTGCCTTATATAAGCAATTAACCATCTTCCTAAGGAATTATGTTTCTGTCCAGAATGGGAACATGAAATATTAAATATTAGAAATATAGAATTATTATTCAGATATGAAAATACATATTGTGATATGTGCTTAAACCTGTATCAGACCACCACAAAATAAATTATAGCCTGCAGAGAAATGCTATATGTGTTGTTTTTGAGGATGTGAAAAAATATTTGATTCAAAAAGATCAAAAAAACTAACCTCAATATGTAAATATTCTAGGTTTTGGAAAACTGTTATCCACAAGATTTCAAATATATTGAAATAATGTTTATGCACATATGACATATTTTAAATTGTAGTCATATTTAATGTTTGTTTATGTCACATACGACATTCATCTTTTTATGACAGTTGAACTGTATTTATTGATCTGCACTGGGGAAGAGCTCTTTAACTTGATGATTGATTAATTAATTAAATGAAGTGAATACAAATTATCAGCATTGCTCTCTAGACATGGCACACATAAGATATGAAATAGGTATGATGTGTAAAATTGTTTACACTGAAGATTAGAAAAATGTTGCTGCTTAATTAGATTATTGTCAAATGTACATATGTGCATACTCCACTATTATTAGGAATATTTTAATGTTCCAAATATAATGTCTATCTGTTCTTGTAAACACATATAACCTATATTCTCACAGCAGTTTAAAACAAGTTTGTCAACAATTTTGGATTTCCCTGTTTATCTTGGCTCAGTACAAACAGAGCAGACTGGCTTCTATAGTGTCCAATAGCGGTGGCTGCTACTGATCAATCACAACTAATTTGATTGGATGTAATCCTTAAAGAATAGCCAGATGGGAGCCAGCAGACACAGTCTGGCCTCTCCCTCCCTGATTCACCTCCTGTTCTCAGAGGGCCTCTAGCTGGGCCCATAGCACGTCCATGGATACATAGAATAGGTATTCCTGTTCAAATCAATATACTGTACTGAAGCCACCAGTTGGCACATGCAGTGACAGTATTGTCTGGAAATTAGCATTGGTGAATTGCACGCACGAGATGGATAGCTGGTTGATAGGTGGTGTCTCCATCCAACAGGTCACGTGTCTGGGTCCCATGTACGGCTTTGGGAAAATAAATCATGTTACGCTTCCATCGTTTTTTCAGTAGCAGCAAAAACATGACAGCGGCCATCTTAGGTGCAGCCTATAGAAAATTGCCTTTGAGCCTAAAGGATGTCCTTTGTATGGTCTGCATTTCTACACCCCGCATCTCTCTTCCTCAATCCATCCTCTTCCCTCCCGGGAAGCCTGACGTGACAAATCGCTGGTTCTGCACTATTCTGCAGCAAAACCAACATGCCCCCTCATCATCGCTGAGTGCAAATTTGATCAGAACACAACCAGAATCCCCCTGGTGGCCTGATGATGAATTGGCATATTAGGAACCATGTTTATGCATCAGGCCGGCACTCTCCGGCGAACGACAGCCAAGTGGCTCTGGGATAAATCTCTGGTGCGGGACCCTGCTGCCCTGGGATGGATGGGACCACTCAGATCTCAGGAGTCCTGGGAAACCTTGTCAAAGGACAGGAGATTGTGACTCTGTCTAAAAGAAAGGTATTTTTACATCCTCTTAGCATTTTGTCTGAGATGGAAAACCACAATGCAATTGTCAAAAAGTAACCATAAAGAATTAAACCATCAACAATTAAAAAACAAAACATAAATGTGGTAATTGTCTGGAAATTCTGAATAAAAATGTTTAAAATCATGAGCCAGCAACCATCAACTCAAACTGAAACCCATGAAAAGTGCATTATCTTCCCATGTATGTTGTAATAATGAACCAATGTAATAATGTAGAGATGCAATCAAGCAGAATGTCTCCAGAGACTTCACCGCATTGCAGCCAATATTAGAGGTGAGGATTTTGCACAAACCTCACCCTTTTGCACACTGGTGCTGTTACCGAGCTCAGTTTGGCTGTTGTCTATGAGCTGAGCTGGCCTGAGCTGGCCTGGGTTGGCCTGGGTTGGCCTGAGCTGGCCTGAGCTGGCCTGGGCTGGCCTGGGTTGGCCAGGGTTGGCCTGGGTTGGCCTGGGTTGGCCTGAGCTGGCCTGAGCTGGCCTGAGCTGGCCTGGGTTGGCCTG
>JAOEGT010000002.1:11853-28409 GCA_025447795.1 Speoplatyrhinus poulsoni
TAAAGAACCATTAGGCTTGAACATTGCTTTTCTAACTCTGTAAAACATAATGTAACATGTGCTATATATGAAAATAAGGACATATTACAATGTTAATATTGATGTATGCATTAGTTTGAGTGGTTTGGTTTACATTAAATTGAAAGGTAAATGACAGCCAATCTCTATTATAGGACCTAGATGCATATTAGAAACCTGCTGCTGATAGTGTGGCTTGGGTAGGTTAGACATGGCTGATGCTTGACAGACCTATGCATGGAAATTAATTTGAATGGATTAGCCACATGGATCGGTTACAATTGTCCTATTGTCACTGATACCGATCCAGCTATTAAGTCAGTATCGGACCGATTTCCGATCCCAGTATCCTATCGGTGCTATCCCTATACTGTATTTTGGATACAAGCATCTGCTAAATGGTCAAAATGTACATGGAATGTTTAAAAATAAAAAAATAATAGTTTAAAACGTGAACAAGGTAATTGGGTTCACATATAACACAGATCTCACCTGAGGGTTGACCCTGGCTTTGTCAGGGGAAGGAGGCACTCCTCCATGCCCCTGAAGGTTGATCATAACCGGCATGCTTCCCTGCTGGGAGACAGGCAGTCTGTGGGGGTCTCCTGGATTGATTATGCCCCTTGGGGGGATTTGCCCTCCTGGAGGGATGGACATGCGGTTCTTCGTCTGTTCCTGCTGCATCTTCAGCATTATCATCATCTGCTGCTGCAATGTTCATAAAAACACATTAACATTTATTTATTTAGAAAACGTTTAAAATCACTTAATAATAAAAATAAAAACTAAACTAAATACACAATACATGTATACATGTATTACACCTCAAACAGCCTTGTTGTTTGAAAAGGAGCAGGAAGAAGTACAATTCTTATCTTGTCCTACCCCACTTTCCATTTTTACATTTACAAATAAATGTTTTACATGTTAAATATCCACCTTCTTTACACAATTAAACCTTTCACAAGCACATGGTCCAACTGTGGGATGGCTAGTGGTCATATTACATAATAATCACTTAAGAGAAAATAAACCCTAGTTTAGTTATTTAAGTATACTGCCTGACCTGCTGCTGCTGCTGCTGCTGCTGCTGTTGTAGCTGGTGAGGGTGCATCTGAGGCTGGCCTTGGCCTGGAGTCTGTGGGCCTGTCATGCCCTGTTGTCCTTGGGCACCTTGGAGCCCTTGCATCTGGAGCATCTGCTGCTGCTGCTGCTGCTGTAGCTGCTGCTGCTGCTGTAGCTGCTGCTGCTGCTGTAGCTGCTGCTGCATGTGTTGCTGTGTCTGTTGATGCTGCTGCATGTGTTGCATGTGTTGCTGTGTCTGTTGATGCTGCTGCATGTGTTGCTGTGTCTGTTGATGCTGCTGCATGTGTTGCATTTGTTGTTGCTGATGATGTTGCTGCTGCTGCTGCTGCATGAACTGCATGGGCACCTGCTGCAGTACTCTCTGGTCTCCAGGTTGGCCAGGGAAGCCTGCGGAAAGCAACAACCCATTTGTAACAACCAGATCAAAGACGTCAAATGATGTGGCACCACTGACGTACTGCTACCATGTCATAAATCACCTGCAGGTCTGCTGTTAAAATCAGGGATTTTGGGAGCTGGATTATCCAAACCCAAATTCTGCTCTCCACCCAGAGGTGGCAGTTCAGAGTCCTCCAGACTGGCCGCTCCTTCCAGACCACTGCGGATGGGAGGAGAAATGAGAACCAATCAACAGGCAAACAAACCCAGTGAGCCAACACATTAACCAGATTAGCGCTCTTACCCGAGTCCCTCTCCTTGCTGTTGTCCTTCTCCCGCTTTGGGCTTCTTCTTTCGCGGAGGTTTCTTCTTCTTGGGTTTGGACTGGTTGCCCCCCCCTGCTCCCTGCTTCCCCCCGGGCCCGAACTGACCGGCAGATATATCACTCTGAAGCAGGTTCACCAGCAGCGGACTGGTCAAGGTCACGTCCTTGTTCACAGGAAAGCCGCCCGATTGCGCGCACGCGCCCGCCATCGGCATCTGACCCTGGTACTGCGGGTTAAAGTTCATGCCGTGACCTTGGAAGTGGCCATTGCCCACCTGCATGTGCTGAGGGCCGCCGCCCATCATGCTTTGCTGCTGCTGCTGCTGCTGCTGCTGCACCTGCATATCGGGGAGCATCTGTTGGACCCCCATGTCCCCCGTGCCACCGTTAGGGTCTCCTAGTGGATGGGCAGGCTGCTGCTGCTGCTGCTGCTGTTGCTGCTGCAACATGGCCTGCTTCTGCTGCTGCTGCTGCTGCTGCTGCTGCTGTTGTTGTTGTTGTTGTTGTTGTTGATGTTGCTGCTGCTGCTGCAGCTGCTGTTGGACCAAAGGGTGGCCGGCCGGCAGCCTCATCTGCGGCCCGTGCATGCTCATTGCTTGGTTAGGGTTCCCGGCCATGGGCAGCTGCTGGTTCAGCTGTTGCTGTTGGTGTTGTTGTAACTGCTGTTGCTGTAGTTGAGCCATTTGCTGTTGCGGGGTCATCTGTTGTTGTTGTTGCTGCTGCTGCTGCTGGGCCTGGAACGGAACCATGTTCCCTTGGATATTTGGAGAAGGGCCCCTCATGATCTGGCCGGGCATGACCCCAGCAGGCACCTTATTCCCAAAGGCCTGCTTAGCAACCATTTGCTCCATCATGTTCTGCTGCTGCTGATGTTGCTGCTGCTGCTGCTGCTGCTGCAGGAGCATGGCCTGGTGCCCCTGGCCTCCAACCATCTGACCCTGCCCATGCATCACTCCCTGGCCTTGTTGAGGTATCATCTGCTTGGGTGGGGTCATCCCTCCTCTCTGGCCTTGACTGAGGGGCCTGGAGAGAACTGTCTGACCTCCACCCTGGCCTTGAACCATCTGGCTAGGGGAGGAAGACACAGGCTGGGTCTGATGCTGGAGGCCCATCATGGGGGGCTGGAGGCCGGGCTGGGCCTGCCCCATACTAGACCCAGGAGTTGTGCACGGGGGCTGGCCTGCCATGCCGCTTTGGACACCCATAACGTTGGGCTGGGCATGGGGTGGACCATGCAATGTGTTGGGAGTGGACACTGATGCCTGAGCTCCTATTGTGGAAAACAGGGGAAAAGATTTACCTTTACCAGAACATTAAATCTGCATGTAGCTACTGGCCACCCACTGTGAATGAGGAAACTGAAGTTGTCGCTATTTTACCTGGGTGAGCCATGGCTTGACTGGTCTGCAGCTGCTGGGTGGGCCCTCCACCAGGGGTTCCTGGCGTACTGGCACTCACCTGACCCTGAACAAAATTTTGATTTCCTTGCATGTTTGGAAAACCCATGGGACGCTTAGGCATGCCTGGAATGAGCATTCAAAACAATTAATAGTTTGTTTTTCACAATCAAAGACACAATTCTGCTACATAGTTCTACTTCTAACTGTATTTTTACACTGCCATTACCAAAATAGTCTTAATTGATTTGTATGTATAGACCCATTACTGTTTACAGACAACAATGACGTACATAAGGCTGATGCAAAAGCGGTACCGTGGACTTCAATAACTTGGCAAGCATTAATCACAAAAGATCACGTTTAAATGCTTGCCGCCTCATCGGCAAACTGTCTAAAATCTGCTGGTTGACCTAGCGTGCTAAAATAATTATCTGACATGGTGAAATATCAAATGTTTTTTTTTTAAATAACGTAATTTAGCTTCTGGGCATGTTTAAGAATTTTGATAACACATGAAAGTGACAAGGACGTGTTGTACCAGAATATGTACAGTATGTCAGCGGAAAACTGCAAAGGTGACATTTATGGGTTTTATTCCCGCTCTAAAGAGATTTACAAAAAAAAAAAAAAGGACACCATGTAATAATCATCTAGGGCTCATATAGCAGGTAAAATATTGTTGAGTCATAAGGATTAATGCAAAAGAGACTATTTATTATATGAGGCTTTCTTGCCTCAGGCATTTCTCATTTTTGCAAGCTCAAATCAAAACAGTATCACTCGTAGAAAGGCATTGTGAAGCAAAGCGTGGTGCTACGGCTGTGTTGATACGAGCGGTGTTCCTCACTTTGTTTATGTTGCTATTTACGGAGGCAGGGCTGTGTAGAAGTGTCGCATTATCTTTTAAACACGCACAAAAGCTGACTTCACCTTCACCATATGCGTGCGCATACATTAGTGAAGTCGGCGTACCGTCTGCAGTAACTTGGTCGATACGTCTTAAAATGGAGACTGGGCTACCTGCCATTCCGCCTGCATGCACTTGGGCCCCAGGCTGTCCGTGCTGGGGCATTCCCATGAACCCTTGCTGCATGTTGCCCTGTTGTCCAAGAGCCGCTCTTCCCGGCGAGCCAACGCCCTGGGGGAAACCCTGTGGGGTGGCTGGTCGCTGGGCCATCATAGGAGGGGTCCCGGGTGAACCTTGCTGGAAGGGAGAGGAGGACGAACCAGGGGATTTGGCAGTGAGGTTGCCCTGTGGTCCGGTTGTTGTCGGGAGAGGCGGGGGTGGTCTGGGCGGGCCTGCCACGCCACCGGGCCCTGCCTGGGGGCCTTTAGGCTGCGGAGCTGCAAACTGCCCCATCGCACCTTGCTGCTGCATCTGTCCCTGCCCCGTGAATACCTGGCCGGCCTGCTGGCTGCCAAAGGGATACGGCGGTGGAGGATGACTGGGAGTCTGAACTGTGGCAAGGGAGGGTGGGCGCTGGCCCATTTGGGCTTGGGGTGGGGGCTTTCTCCAGGCAGGCCCTCCCTGGCCAGCTGGAGGCTGTAGTACCCCAGCAGGCATTTGGTTCCAACCAGGAGGCACAGCCATCTGGCCCGAGGGGTTGAACGGAGGTCTAGGTCCCAGCTGGGAGAGCTGTGCTTGCTGCTGCTGCTGTTGCTGCTGGAGGTGGTGCTGCTGCTGCTGCTGAAGCTGCTGTAAGGCGGCAGGGTTGAGCTGCCTCCCTGCCTGGAGCGGCTGCATGTGATGGGCTTGGGGAATCATGGCACCTGGGTCATGCGGGCCAGCCTGTTGGTGTTGAAGCTGCTGCTGCTGAACTGACATCCCTGACATTAAAGGGTCCATCACATCTGGGACGGGAGGAAAAAAAAACAAGTGTTACTTAAAAGGCAGGGTTAGTAATTCTCGAGACGCTTGCTAACTTCAAACTGAAATCAAAACAAACTCCCTCAGACGCAATTTTGCACATTGAAATGCATTACAAAGCCGAGCGTGTTACAAAGCCACGTGTTCTCGACTTTGTTTACGTTCCTACTTATACAGCCAGGGCTGCGTAGCAGACATCAACAGGTTACTGTGTTAGCACGCACGGTGAACGTTACCGTAGCAAAATGTGCAAGTTAATAATGTTAACAAGTTTATTAGCTTACTGTGCATTTAAATTGGCTATACTTCATCTATAATGATAAGAACTACAGCAATTACACACAAAAAGGAAGGATCCAAACCTGACTGAGACGGAGGTCGTGGAACCCTGGGATGCATCTGTCCACTGCTGCCAGGGATCATCACCTGACCTGAGATGCCGGGCCCTGGAGGGACCATAGATGGGGTGGTCAAACGCATGCCTCCTGTGGGAATGTTTTCTGATTAGTGTATCAATTACCTCTACAATTTAATATATCTGTTAGAATTACGCAATAGTTGATCTATGTTAAATGGAATACTGGTGCATATTAATATACTATCACTACTATTTTACAGTCTATATTTATCTATAATCAAGATGTAGATGTTTACTTGTAAGCATACGCATATGTCCAAACTGTCCCGTGTGTAAACTTGCACCAATTTCACAGTTCCAATATGCAAAAATGAGACTGAAATAGGTTGAAATTTTTGGTTATCAGTACCTGGACCAGGCTGAAAGCCTGGATCCATTCTCATCTGACCAGGCGCTCCGATTGGTCCATTCACCCTGACCTCTTGTCCTCTATTTTGTCCCATGGCAACATTGATGGCCCCTTCCCCTGGAAACAACAAAGGAAATATAACATACATTACACAAGATGGGCAATTTAAACCTCATAATTACATTAGTTTGAAGAAAAAAAAAACAAGAACAGCTATAATGTAATAATAGTGAGCCTTTCCAAGGCTTTGAAATACCCTCAATCTGCACAGAGAGAATGCCTAGGTCTCTGAGTTGTTGTTGATTATTCTGGGCCAGCAGTCTGAGGCGCTCAGCTGCATCCCGAGGAATGTTGAAAGTAACACGTACACTGTTCCACGGCTCAACACATTGAGGCTGTAGCTTTTCTGAACCTAAAAGAAAAAAACGATTAGAAAGATTCAAGGATCTTAAAAAAAAATTCTGAATGAAGACAGACATATTATATTTAAATAATATTGTGACAATTCATATGAAAAATATGTTTTCATATCATTTTAATTGCAACACATTTAACAAGACACTAACCCAAGTCAATTATGTTTGGTATCCCACTAAGGATATTATCAAGTTTTTCTGCAAAGTCTTCATCGTCCATGTTTCCTTGAAAGGCAACAAAGATTCTAAAATCTTTCTCTCCGCCATCTGGACCATCACCAGTCTCTTGGTGGTAGGGTGTTTTTCTGCTTCTATGGCAACTATCAGCATCCTCTGCATCATCTCCAACCCCGGAGTCCGGGTCAGAGTCATCACATTCCAAGAATTCTGTCCCTAGGGACAGCTGAGATGCAGTATGTAGCTGTGCCATTCTCCCTAGGAGTGGGCTGTCAAAGATTTAACCGTTTACACTGTAAAACAAGGAATCGATATATAGTTATGCAATGCTCAATTAAATACAGAAACTAGTATGTCATTAGTACATGGATGCGTCTCTGCTTGTCAAATGGGTTTGAGCTATTGTGCAGCGTTCGCAGAAACCATGACAGAAAGGTAATTCATGATAGCACTGAACTGTAATCGTCTACCAAGTTTACTCAACAAAACCTATTGCAATAACACTGTCGTTCACAGTCGATATTCTCTAGAGTTTGATACCATTTATATAATCTGCTTTGACGTTTGTCGTAGACGAAAGTCGAGTCATTATAACGAACATGTCTTTCATGTACCAGACAATACAATTACAAGTAACCTGCGGACCTATGTTGATGTGTATTATTCTCTAGACTACAACTTGGACGTTCAGTAAAGTACGGTACCGGTAGCTAGTTTTGACCAGAGACACGGCTCTGGTCAAAACTAGCTCCCATATCGGCCCAGCATCAAAGGCCTTAAATGTAAACGTAACAAAGCTATTGTCAAACTATCCTAATTAACATACATCACTAATTTAATTTTAACTATATACTGCACCATTACATGTTTCATATTCAGACGTATAATGTTCAGAAAGTAGACTAAACCTGTCCAAACCAAACCCTAAGTGTACAGAAATAATATCTTCTCATGGCGGGTCTCCGGCTCTGGGTTAGTAAGCTAGCAAACGTTAGCTAACTAGTTAGCATGTCAGGTCACTTTCTGTGAGTGCATTGAAAAATACGAATTCTTATTTCGCAAATATGTCAACACCTTATTATACTAATATATTTCATGAAGGAATTAAACAACGTTAAAGCCTTACCGAACATATTCCACCAGAGATAAATGCAACCATTTAAGATCTCCAAGCAGGAATCGCTAACAAAACATGAAATCACACACAAGCTACGAGTGAAACCGGCGCACGACACCTTGGTTCCTACCTACTCAGATAATTGGTTCCGTTTTTCCCGCAGCGATGACGGGAATACAAAACGTAACGCTTGAAAATATCCATCAATTGTTCTTCTGTCGCCCGGGTTTCATTTACTGTCTCCATTCAGTTTTGCAGATACGCATTCAATTATAAGTATCTTTATCGATAATACCGTAGCATTTTATACTACGGTACAGTTGACAGTTCGGCTTGACAGGGTCAATGTGATCACATGGTCAGAATTTCCACTGACCCTCTTTACGTGTGTGCTGATCCCCGTTTATTACACGCACACAATTGTATAATCGTCATAGCCTGATATTGAGCTGCAGTATATCTTCTAAATTGTTCTGATGTAGCCTATTTGGCTTTGTTAGACAAATGAAGTACACTTAAACAGACGTGTGAAATAAACAACAATTTTCAATGTGTGCAAACACTTTATTTACTATGCTACGTGTAATGGGTTTGATTAATCAGATAGTAAATCATATTAAAGTGAAACAAGCATTGTACAAAGTGTTGACAAAATACTGTGGCCTACAGGTAACATGTATCCTAAAATCGATTCAGTTAATCAAATTGGGGGAGGAGAAGGGGTGCAGGTTAGGCAACATTGGCCATTCTGTAATTTAGCATTTCCAAAATACATCATGTCAATACTCAAGTATACTATAGTACCAAAAATACAACAGCCAGTGTGAGTGACTACACTCAAAATAAACACTATGCAACCACGTTAAGTTGTGCAAAACAAGTGTATTTATGTAATATGCCTAACTGCAGAAATTAGAAATTACAGGAATAACCAAAACAAATATTTATTCTTAGAAAAAAATAATTATAATAATAAAACAAATTAATAAAAAAATCCATGAATCATCAGCAGTTGAACATCAGCAGTGGTGCACATTATCTCAATCTAACAGGCATCGGATCTAAAAAGGTCCAGACAATAAAATCATGCAACACATTGGTTATCTAAAATAAAATACAATTAGATGCAGTTGTTCTGCAATCACTAACATTTATAGCTTGCTTAGCTAAAAAATAAATTAAAAGCAAAAAATCATCAATTGCCGTATGGTCCAAGTCCAACCATGTATCGTTTGTATTATTATAACATATAACATGATCCCAAAATGTATTGATTGCTTGCAACAGGTTAAATGTGGAGTTGTGGATTGTTGATATGATATATTTTGATCTTGATCAAAACTAAAACAAAAACAATGCTCCCTTAGAAGCTCCGCCCCCTAAATATGACACAAATACCAAGGCTAGGATAGTGTTGTGTGGTGCAATTTGCACCACATTGTGTTAGCAATTACAGAGACAGGCTGTGTAAAAACACCAATTTGTTTTTTTTTCAGCACACACACACACACACACACATAACTGGCAACTAGTTGATCACGAGGAGATATTAGCTGAATTTGACAAAAAATAATAATTTTAGAGTTGGTGACTCCACCTTTAAAACTGCAGCAGTTGCACCAAATAACGTGAATGACACAGTAAATGGATAAGCTTCTGTAATTTCCATTTAGAATGTTAACATGAGATAATAATGTCCAATCTACAGTATATAAATATAACCTTTCTAGCAACCAACTGAATTGAATATAGGTATACGATGACATTAGGATTCTTGTTCACAACCCTTATATATGAATGCCAGTAGATTTGTCAGCATAAGCAATACATATATACTAACAGCCCCCTGTCCTGTTAATATATATTATTTAAATGCAGTATTCAATTTTCCCCTCAATAATGTCTTCTGCTATTGAGACTAGTAAAAAAAAATGTCTCAGAGATTTGGAGTTTAGGTTTATACCTAGTCTGGGTATGTAAGAAAGTTAGAAGCGAGTGACTGGCATCATCCAAGCATTTCACCACAATCATTTACAACTAAAGAGTGTGTGGTCAGGTGAGTTTGATAGGATGGTATGCCAGATCAAAAAGCATTCTTGGCACAGTGTCCTGGCACGTTAAACAGGCATCTGCCAAACTCTCTTTCATTATGGCTGTACATGCCATGGCAGAATAAGCCCATTATTGCCTTTGTGCTTACTGTGTGCTGAATTACAATAGGTTTCCTTCAGTCACAATACAATTCACCTTCATTTTTTTTGTGGACTGGTTTACTAACCCTTTATGCTATACAAATCAACTTGCTTACTTAACAAAAATCTTGATTTCCATATGGCATTTGTTCAACCCCACCCGCATGCCCCTTCAAGGTTGTTGCTAGGGCACACTCATTGTGAGTGCTGAAGCATCAGCACTTCGAGGGTCATTCACCCCAATGATGAGGTCATTACTTCTCCTGGTGCCTTCCACCAATGAAACGACATCAATCCTCTCAACCTTGTGACCTTTGGCTTGTAGCAGCTCCACATCTGTCTCTAGAAATATAGCTTGAGAGCAAGAAGTACAGAGGAGAGATTATTAAGAATACAAGTCTGGTGGAGAGAAGCAGGAACGACAGTCGAGCCAAACTAAAGTAATACAATGTTTAGCCTAAATTACTATAGCTGTGCTGAAAATACTTACAGTCAACTAGGAGTGTGTTTGGTTGCAGCTGTGGGTGGAGTCTACCATACGCTAAACTCTCACTCAGGTTTTTGCGAGAAGACAGAATATTAATCAGCACCTGTCAGAAATTAAGGTACAGAGTGAGTATGACATTTTTCAACATATAATTATTGCCTTTAATAAACTTTTATGTTTATGTAATTAAATTTTCAATCTACAATTCCTTGTCACAAAGGGGACAATGAAAAGGCATTAGGGACACCATTTTGTTTCATGCATGCTTTCAACGCGTAGTTTACCTGTGCGATGCCACTGAGAGCTTTCTCTCCATTGGAGGAGCCAAGAGCAACGTAAGTGCCACACAGACCGACAGCGGGCCTCACTACTGTGGGCATCAGGAAGGACATGGGCCTCTTCCCAGGCTGGATGTTGTTATACTGCAAAGATAAACCATTAACACAAAGAACAACACAGAACCTCATATTGTATTTAACAAACCTTGTCACCCCGAAAAAAGATGTTGCCATTCTCAAAGTTAATACCACTTTACTAGCATTTAAAACTGACAAACCCCCCATAATAAATTATTTATCCGAGGCCTTTTTGTAAGGTAGAAATGAGAGCATCTTTATAAAGGTGGCAAAATAAAGTAAAAAAAGTGAAATACATCAAAAAGTAAAAGGTGCCTTTACCGGGTTGAGGGGAGCAGAACTCTGTGTTTTGTTTGTCCACGAGAAGTGCATTATCTGGCTATTCAGAAGTATTCCTGAAGGAGTTACTATGCCACTTCCAAATTGTTTATTTAGGGAGCTATCATCAAGCAAATACAAAATGGATTTCAGTACACTGCAGATGTCTCATCAAGTTCTATCCAAAGCACAGCAGAAGAGCATACCTCATGATTGACACTATAAAGTCATCTGGCCCCATGACCACAACCTGGCTTTCCATTGAACCCTCCTGCAAGGCAAACCAATTTGCGTAATGTCCTGCAGGAAACGCCTGAGAGTCATTGATCATCTTGCGAAGTAGGGAAGCCCGTGTCTTACTGATGAATAGAACAAATACCATTGGTTATTTTGGCTGGATTGTTTCATGGTATTTTCACTGTACAGATTTGAGGAGAAAACTGCAACCTACCTCAGCATCTGAGCGACTGCAGCAGAGATTGAGCTTTCATACATGGGATCTCCCAGCCCACTAGCAAAGGCCAGTGCTATCTTCACAGACTAGGACAGCCATAATACATTAGTATAGAGTATTAACAAAGAGGAGTTGCTCATTGTGTACACACTGGATGGACATTACCTCTGAAATCCAGTGCAATGTGCCACTCCTGGGCACCAGGTTTGTAATATTATAGCCTTCTAGGATGTTGAGGGCTGTCATCAGGGCAACACCGGCATGTGGGGCAGAGGCAGACATTATATGGTGACCTGCACAAAAAGAGGACACACAGAAGTCTTAAATGAAGAAGGCTTATGTACCTTTTATCCTCTGTTACAGGGCAATATAGTTTAGTGGTTAGGGTGGCCAGTCAAAAGCTCCTGGGTTTGAATCCCAACACATCCAGCCTGCTTCTCCAAATATCCGGCTAAATTACCTAATTGTAACATTTTAAGGATGGATAAGAAAATACGTATTATACTTATTAGTCAATAGTAAAGGAAGTAAATAACAAATGTGACATCAGGGGATGCTGTACCACCCTAACAGGTACAACAAAATTAACATAGGCAGAATCGGGAAGCTGTCAATCAAGCGGTTCTGAACACACCTAGACAATCCTCCAGCAAAATGTTATGGGTGCTTAAGCACCCATACTACTTACTACTGGCTAGTAACTGGACAGTCACTGCTGTAATCATGTTTTGCCCATTGGTATATCTTAATTGCTATTCACCCTGATAGATGGTTTCAGCTGGCTTCTGCAAAATGGTGCTGTAATTTCCAAAGTCCTCTTCAGACAGAACTCCCCCTCCAGCTTGTACCTGTGCAAATGTCCAAAGCCTGTGGATTAGTGCTAGCTTTGCTGGTGAAGGGGGGTGGGGGAATGACATAATGACAAAACTAACAACAAAGCTATAGAAAAGTTTTTTTTTCTTTCTACTTTTAGGTGATATATCAAATAATTAATTACAAATGCTTTATTATACATTGTAAACAAAACAAATAAGAAACCTCCACGTATCAGCAGCATTTGTAGCATATGTAAACAAACACCATAGAAAAGTTACAGATACTTTTAACCTGTGTGTTAAAAGAAAACTCAATATTCAGGGAACTGTGTGCAAAATGACATTAACATCAATAGTCAGACATTGTTTTTACTATTTCAACTAAACATTTGAATGCTTACTCTCCTCAATTGTCAGTCAATAGACTGGTAGAACAGTACAATATATTATTATAACAAGTTCAGGGGTGCACTTTTGATTATGAATGTCCATACTAATTTAAAATATAACATAAACAAGGAAATATGAGTACTTGGGTGGTGTTTATACAGGAGCCTAGACAACATGAACAAACAATTATGTAATCTCATAGACTGATGTGGGACCATGCATCCTTACTGCAGCTGCCATTTCCTGCGTTAGGTTTCCACTGTAGAACTCTGCAATACCATTCGCAGCAACAGCATCCAAGATGGCCGCCAGATCAAGACGTCTGGTGAACATCCCAGAGAGTGGAGGCTGGCCGTTGGGGAGGAACAGATTTCGAAATGCTTCTGACATATTCTGGTCCTTAACCTCAGATAGAGCCTTGGCTAGAGAAACAGACAATACACGCAAGATCACTCGAATAAAATAAAAAATGATATATATATATACGTATAAGCATAAGATATTAAAGAACACAGTATGTAGACAATAATGCAATGATTACTTTAGACAAATACTATTTACTGCAGTCAATGATCAGATATAAATTACGCCACACTTACCTAGGTCATGAGTAACATTAAACCCATTTCTGGCCACATTTGCTGCCATGGTAACCACATCTTTCCATTGCATTCTGAGGAACACAAAGACAAATTACTTTGTTTACAATTGTCTCTCAAATTCTCTCTAAATTATAAAATGTATTGTAATCAATCATTACTTGTTCAATGCAAACTTCATGCATTCATTAAACACTTTGTTAGAAATGCATAATCCCTTAAAAGTGTGCATATTTTAGGGGGCACCATATACACAGTTGGACAAAATGTCAGATTGTCCCTTTAACTATGGAGGACCATGATAATTATATAGCATTAGAGTAATTGTAGCTTGTGATATGGCTACTCATGGCAATAGAATATTTGGCGATAGGGGCTTTAAATATAGTAAATAATAAACAGTGAACAAGCATATTTTGGCAGACCTATTAAAAGAAAGGAAAAAAAGAAGAAGGGTTTGAATCGTGAATAATTACTGAGTAATGAGTCAGTCATTACATGAGAAAATAAATGAATGAACACTAAATTACAGTATAACAGCTCAGACAGCACCTGCCGTAGAGCGTGTGTGCCTGATGCATTCCGCTAAGCATTCCCGGGACACCAACAAGCAGGCCAGGCTGAAATAAAACCACAAAGCAGCATTTACAATTATCGTTTTTTTCTCAAAGTACAATTAGGCTTAGGGGAATTGTGTTTTTAGAAAAATGCTTTACCTTGAGCTTAAGGTTTGTGTACAGCATCTCCTCTTGGAGAGCGAATGGTGCAGTCTCTCTGAAGTCAATGATCCTGGTCTCATTTTTACGGATGTCGTGGACCAACATCACTCCTCCGCTGCACAACAAACCAAAGGACAACATACAAGTGTAGATTCCATTAAAACAAGTGTTTTTTCTTTGTTATTGTTGTTGTTTATGTCTGAAAATACGTTCTGTTCAGAAGAACCAATACTGGTTGCTCACCCGCCAATACCAGATGTGTGGGGGTTAAGGATACCCAGACACAGGGCAGCAGCTATTGCCGTATCCACACTGGAGCCCTGCTTGCCAAGCATGTCAAAGCCCAGGGATGTACACTGAGCTACATCAGTCACCACAGCACCCTGGTTAAAAACCTAACAACAAAGAACACTTGATTCAAAACAAATGGTGTGTGTGTGCGTGTGCGTGTGTGCGTGTGTGTGATCGCGCTCAGGTAATTTGCATTTGTAATCTTAGTCTACCTCTTCAGTACACCCACCACCAAATAATAAAAAATCCAATAGTAACACAAACACACGCACACACATGCACACGCACACTCACGCGCATGCACGCACGCACACACACCTGTGGATCTCCAAAGTAAATCTGCATGATGAGGGCTACAGTCACTCCCGTTGCAAAGGTAAGACATGCTGTAATAATGACTGTGAGTCCGTCCCTTTGGCAGGCACAATCTTCAGCTAGGGGGTCTATAGTGGTCTCCTGCAGTGGGGAGATATCTTGGCTGGCCAGGTCAGAAGCCGAGGAGGGGAGGCGCTGCAGGCGAACGGACTTCAAAAACACATCTGGGTCTGGGACATTATACAGCTAGATGTTAAAAGGGTATATGGCACAAACTCCCAAACCAATACCCTTTCCTCATTACTCATAACCGTCAGCAAAGCCACAACCGAGTCATGTTTCGCCCTCTCTCATGTCGGACTAACCTGTATCTTGCTCACTTAGAATGTTGTCATCTTCTTTGCGAGATTTTACTGTGTTTTCCGCAGACAGCGCGTCGTCCTCCGGTAGCCGAGGGAAACTGGTTATGCTCATGTAGTCCACCGGTGAGTAGGCACTTCCCAAGGTTGTCTCTTGATTCGCATCTTTATCCGCCATTGGCGCAGAATACCCGGCCACATTTGCGTTTGCGGAACTGTACATGTCTTCGCTTCGTCCCAAAGTCAAAAAGCACGCAATCAATACGTCGCACAAGCTCCACGTCTGCAGGTCGGTTTGTCATTGCGATAATGCATTTTAACACCTGTCATAGACAAACGACGCTGAAAAGGTCGATGATGGTGCTTTCATACGATGTGTAAAAAAAAAAAAAAAAGCATATGCTACTGTGCTGCTAAACGTTTGTTTGCCATGAATAGACTATATCCAGGCTGTTTTTCCACTGACGCACGACGCACAAGGATACAGTATCGCAGTCGAGAAGTAGAATAATAGCCTATGCGACAGAACCCGTTTTACTGGACTGAGACGCTGGTTTTGGGTTATTTAGCACTAGAAGTTTAACATACTAACTTAAATGGATAAACTAAACATATTTATCCATGTGCGTCGTATCTATAGCTTACACAAACTAGAAAATCATTCAATTGAATACCGGTAGGTGATGATGATAGTGTTCACATACTTACCCGTAGATATTGAAAAAGTGCAACGTTAGACAACCATCCTTTATTATTTTTATACGCAGGTGCGGGACTCTTTATAATAATAAAAAAATAGTGATAAGAAATACACGTCAGATCGGCGAGGCTCAGGCTACACCCCGAAGTAGACGTCAATGCCTTAAAGACACAGTATCGTATTTTACAAAGACTGTATGAAGGTATTTTGTTGCTGACAAAGTGCCAATGCAAAGGCGTTCAGCGGACTAAACGTTTGCTACGTTAAATTATCACAGACTACTGAACGACTTCACGTTTCATTTAAAGCATTTGCAGCGTTCGTAACTACTTTCAAGACTTTTGCCTATGGGCGTGTCGAGTGTTCCTCAATAGCGTCGAGTAGGCCTATTAATAGGGTATTAGCGCCAAATGTTGCTTTCACATCAATACATTACATGTATTAAATTTAAATAGGAATATTTTTGACATAACCAGACATATGGACATGGCCTATCATGTTCAATGCACCACAGCACTGAACCACCAGCATGTCCTCCCTGTTTTGTAACGTGGTGTATGCATGTATGCCTGCCCTACAGTCCACTACTGTACACGTCAATTGAACGTAAAGTTAACGTTACACCATCTTGAACGCAGCCAAGTCTCGAAAGAACACATAGCATGCATAGGTGTAGCCAAGTCAACACCCATCACCCGACAATAAAAGGAAGTTGATGAACAGGTGTAGTAGGTCACTTCCTTCACTTTCAGTAGGCTTATTTGTCAGTAGACTATTTTACCATCTTTTGTTAAAGTTAAATTGTTCATATATATTCCTAAATATATGATATATTCCTAAATATAATATTACTAAACATACAAATTCAGATTCTACGACCTTAATTGCTGACATCTGAGATTTGACAGGCAGATACTTTCTGCCTTTTAATAGACCTACCTTGACAATTACTACACCCTGCTTTAAATGTACAAATGTATAGGCAAGCCAGTCCCCTCTCAAGTTTCAAT
>JAOEGT010000002.1:82925-99671 GCA_025447795.1 Speoplatyrhinus poulsoni
TGGAATTGTTTGACAATTAAAATGCTATTTGGGATTGCATTTTCATTTGAATTTAGTCCTCTATGGACTTCCATATGGAAACACTGTATTTCTTGTAAGTGCACACACAAAGCAGACAATTGGCGGACTGTGAGGAGTTATTGGCTGAATTTGACTAAATATGTATTCGCTTACTCTACCTTTAACTGGTTGCATGTCAGATTTGTTAAAGAAAGAATAACTATTGTGTGCTCTCAAACATTGTTCACTTAAATGTATATACAATGACAGATCAAAATGATCATCTGATTCTCTTTTGGAAACCCCTCTCCACTTTATTTTTGTTTCCTTGGCTGAGCTGTTGGCGTTGCTACAACTGTTTTGATCGCCTCATCTAGCTCTACCACCATTTCGAAGCATGCTTAACTTCAATGTCATCGCACTTAGCCACCCTGATTGGTCCGCCAGCAGGGTGGCTGTGAAAACGCTAATGCGAACAGGGTTTCCAGACTGTAATCTCAGCTAAATAAATTGTGCTGAAAGCAGGCAGGTGGAGCCAGGCTACACAACATCATCGCCTTGGCAATGTGTTTCTTATGTGAGGGGAGCTTCTTCTGAAGGAGCATCCTATGGCATCGAAGGGTGAGGTGTTCAAATATCAACAAACTTTCTCCAGAATGACTATACCTTTAACTGTCAGTTTACAGGTGAGGGGTTATGCTAGATCAACTGGCCGAATTATGTTTGTGACGTGTTTTTTTTTTTCAATACAAAAATACAGTATTTTATTTTGATACACTGCTTGACTGCTGTTTGTTGTAGTTTATTTTGATACACTTACAATTAGGGTATTTGGTATTTTATTTTAAAATACATTTTGATCTATTTTTGCCTGTCTAAAACCATGTGACACAAGAAGCACACCTAAGTTGAACCATCTCTGTTATTAACGGTCTCTGACTGAGCCATTAGGACACAATGCTTTGGTTTATAGGAGTCTTGCTACTATCAAATCACCATAAACATTGCCTAAAAACATTATCTCCTAATTCTGTAAGGAAACCCATAGTAATTCTGAGCTCCATTTCAGAAATGGAGCTGTACGGTAATTGTGAGTGAGGAAATGTAAATCTAATGTTCCGATTAGAACACTGGCGACTCACAGTGTTCACAACCATAACAAGAAAAATATCTTTCAGCATAATAACGCGCAGGCACACGCATAATAAACCCCAACCGCACAAAGCATGGCTATCTATCAGTCTCAGGTATAGGGTTTAGCCGAGAATAGATCTAGATGCGCTAGAAAATCCCTCTTTTCACGACATGGTTAGGTGAGCATAACGCAGCCGCACCATGCATGCACGACCAAAATAGGCAGCCATTGCATGGCCTATTTCTTTCTCTACTTCAAAGTGGTGGCATTCTGCTTTACAGTATGCCACCATTCATACTGCCACTCTGTAGGCCTCTTGACAAATTAACCCGTCCTGAGAGTCACTCAGTCTTGTCAATGCTATGAATTTATCATGAGAAACTACAGACCACCGACACACTCAGCTCAGTGGTTGCGCCCTCTTTCTTTTCTGTTGCCTGGTCCTTGCTGTCTGAGAGCTCGACATTCACCCTAAAATATCATTGAAACAGCTCTCACTCACAAGACAAACCCAAATGCACACTCACAAGCCTCTGACAGCTGATGAACTGGATTTCTAACAAGGCCGTGCTATATAGTGATTTACATGGAAGATTTCGTGTTGAATTGAGTGGATGAAAATGTAACACTTGGGGAGTTTGAAGGCACAGGAGCATGCTAAATCATTCTTAACAGTACACATCAAGTGATGTACAGAGCGCTGTCTATAATAACCTGCAAGTCTCTAAGATTAACTCTGTAATTAATTAGAGGGTATTTTTAAAGATCACCGGTTCATTCATCGCTCCATGGGTGAAGCTGAAGAAATGCTCCCCGTCTCGCTGAATATGGGGAATGGAAGGTGTTGTTAAAGGTTGGAGCTAAGCGTTAGGATTTAATAGTCATATTTGAGCCCAGGAAAACAGAAGGTGATTAATGCTCATGGATGTAGATGGCTCAATCCTCCTCTCTGCCTTATGGTTCCCCTTCCATCTTTGGAGACACCAGCGAACCCTTTCCCTCCACCTCAAACCCATCTCGCTTTCTCTCTCTCTCTCTCCGCTCGCCCACATGTGCAATATTGATCAAAATAAGATGCATGAGGAATTGATTAGTTTATTCAAATGCAGGATCATGTCAGCAAATATAAACACAATTGATTTTCTGCTTAAAATAAGAACATAGGAATGTTCCACCATCAATGTAATACATAATGTAGTATACGAGATGAGAAACAAAGCTCCATGTTGTGTAAGGCCAGGTCATTATAGAATATCTTTGATAGCATTCATATTATTGAGTCATATATATTATTACTCTTAAAGCTAATATTTTGTCTATCCAGTGGTTTTAGCCTTTTAAGGTTTATGTGACATTCAATGTATATCATGTTAGTGGTTTGTAAATTAAATGTATTGGCATGAATTCATATATTTTAAAATTCTATTCAGTGGACACATTTTCACATGTCCAGCTAGAAACTAAGGAAATAATGTGAAATTAGTGATAAATGTGCACAATAGACAGAATTGTGTAGTGGTCTGACTGAATTATCTAATGAATATGAAGGATTCACTGCAGCATTCAGACTACATGCCTTTCTAGTCACTCACAGCATCAGCGCATTGTGTGAAAGAACATGGATCCTGCTATAGACAGAATAATTGCTTCCTATAAATGTAATAACTAAATCTAAAAAAATAACATGAGTCAGTCGTCCAATCATTAATGAGCATGAGATAAATTAAATCTGAATGCCATGGAGACCAACTTCCCTTCAGTTAAACCCAGTCCTTTATGCATATGTGTTTTATGTTCTAATATTCTTTCTCTGGCAGCCGGTTTTGGTCACGTTGAGCTATCAATCGTCAATGGTGACAGTTTAGTTTTTACACCTGTAGCCATCAGAAAAGCACATCCGATCTGCCATACGGCCTACGTAATAAAGGACCATTCATATTAGCAGCTTGTCATTATTTTGAGAGAGACTGTAAGAGCAACCCAGTCTATGAGTCATATATTTCAGTAATGTACAGTACCGTACACGTGCTACATTTCAATATATGATAATTTATATTTACTCTACAAATGCAAATGGCAAGAAAAGAGAAAAGCTGGTAGCTATATAATGTTTAAATAGAATAATTCATCATTTTAGACGGTGTTTAGTATGCAATACTGATGGTGTAACTATTTATCTTAGAGCAGCTAAGCCATAATATAAAAAAAAAAAACAGTTCACTGCAAATTTTTTTCTATACAATATACAGTAATTTTATGATGATTCAGCCTTCTGCTACTGTATTTCATATAAGCCTATAAGCCCTAAAGACACACTAAAAAGCTGAACACATTACCCATTTATTAACGATTCTTACAATAATTCCGCTAATTATAATAATTCTGGTCTTTATATTTCAGTGGAGCTGAATGAGGAAAACAAAGTCATTTTAGATGTTTATGAAGTTGCCTGCCTTGGAACAAAGACTTGCGTGTGGATTACCACACCACATCTCTCAGTAAGGGTGTCACACAATGTCACTGATAAAATCCATTAGGTCTACTGTATGTTCTGTATTTGTCATGTTTCCTCACGGGATTCCTGCAGTGACGCCTCAGCACCGACGCTCTCGGTAGTTCAGAAACAGATGATTTGCGTGGCGGATGCCATGTTGTTTTTTTGCCAAACGACAGCCTCAAAATGGGAAGGAGCCGTTGGTTTGAAGCGGCGGTCGACGTGGGGAAAAACCTCTCACACCTCAAAAAGGTCACAGAGCTGCGAGAGCTCACCAACGGACATGCATGGGCTCTCTGTGCAGCAGAGCGTGCTCGTGTCCACAGAGAGAGGACAAACACGGGCAGGGGAGATTAATCTTGAGTGGCTGGGTGTGTAATTGAATCACAGCACTCTTTCAGACCGCCATCATTTGCCAATACTGAGGAATAATTGTCAAAGAGAAATTGTGCCATTACAGAGGGGAACCAAAGAGAGATGTGGTAATGATCAATCTCTCTGAATGCGTTCCGCAGAGCCGGGCCGGATGTTTCTCCCCCCCCCCCCCTTCTTCCCCTTCCCCCATTCCTTCCCCCGCGCTTCAGAAACAGTGCCAGTGCACCAACGTAATGGCCTCCTGTTTGCCTGTCACTGGGAGAGGGAGGAAGCTGAATGAGTGGAATTAGATTGCGTTTCCCGTCCCCTTCATTGTTATTTTTGGTCGAATAACAGATTGCTGTTCCACTCACAAGCAGGGGCAAAAGGCAGTTGGTGTGTAATCAATCCTTTCGGTGGGTTGGTTGGAAGTGGTGGGTCGCCCTGTGCTTGCTGCTCTGCACAAAATGGAATAAATGTGACGTTAGGGACGTGGGTATCATTACCTTGATGAATCACAGAAGGTATAACGATTATGGAAATTGTCATCGACTGATCATTCGTCTCAATTTATTGCAGCTCAGTGCTGCTGTGGCCCGGCGGACTAAAATGTGAGCATGTCAATAGTCCTACAGGCTGTTATCAGTGCTCACTGCTCTCTCACAATGGCCAGCACTATAAACCTGTTGTACGCCATCCATCGGCAGCTACTTCTTCAATACTGGACACCGTTAATGGTATAAGGAAATGGGGGAGGATAATAGGCCAGTTGCTGAATTGAGATATGTCCTTAGATGGTCAAGAGCTGTTTAACATTGAAGCTCACGGACAAATGGGACTGTATGGATTCCATCTTGAAAGAGAACAGCTATGCTGTCAATATTACCTCAAAGCAGATCTAACGATTACAGCAATCAGGGACTTTTTATTAATAAATTTTTAATTGTCAGGGTCTGTGTTCAATAGCATGTACACTATGTGTGGAGCTACAGTATGCTTAATCATACAGTTAATGTGTGAATACATATTGTATATTTACATGTATTATTTATATATAGTGTAGGCCTGTTATATTTTATATCATCTCCAGCAATATTATCACTGTCTGGGGAACAATTAAAAATAAATTGGAGTATCACAATGTCATTAAATGACTTCCAATCAAGCGTGTGATGTACACTAAATGGCACATTCATGATAATGATGGTTTGAAGCCAGATATATGTTGCAATACGACAGTGTTTAGCCAACATAAAGTGTGTTCTGAAGAGTAGACTACTATGATAAGAGAGTGCTCAGCATTGGCTTGTTTGCGCTCTGCATTTTTGCACGCATCATCATACAACACATTCTACATTATAAAAGAGAGAGGCCATTTCAGTCATGTGACCAGCCCCATTCCCTTTGTTGAGAATATATATGAATATGAAGACTTGACATCCATAATTTCCAGTGCAGCGTTGAAATTGCTAAGCCTCT
This sequence comes from Speoplatyrhinus poulsoni, assembly GCA_025447795.1. Taxonomy (NCBI): domain Eukaryota; kingdom Metazoa; phylum Chordata; class Actinopteri; order Percopsiformes; family Amblyopsidae; genus Speoplatyrhinus; species Speoplatyrhinus poulsoni. The sequence continues at coordinate 88,388 of JAOEGT010000002.1, forward strand.
GAGACAATAAATCACAGTTATGTCAACTCTGCTCATTAGACTTCAATTTATGAAAATTGTGCAGGATATGAAGATTTGCAAAGGTCTAGACTCGATGAAGCCCTGTGATATAGCCCCTCACGAGAGTTCTCTAATCGCTGCAGCAGGAATATGGCCTTGTAATGGAGGACATATCTCTTCATTAGCCCTGCATTGGAGCCCTGGATGGTTCATCTATGATAAACATACTCTGGTACACAGGCATTTTTAGCACACAGCCTACGTTTTGCCAAAGCTGGCTGGGGCCACCGTGTTGGCCAACTCCAACTGGACATGACACCAGGGAGTGCCAAATGGCGTACTTAGAGAAGACTACATGAGAGGGCAGAGAGTTTGGCTCATGCAGTTTGCGTTGAGCATAGGTCAGCTGAGGGTGAACGACACAGACACAGACATGCACTAACTAACATTTGTATTGCAGTATCAATACGTTGCAATATTACTGCACATACAGAAGCTTGTCTTTATCGGATAGTACATTATATTAAGTAGTCAATAAAGGGGAACAGGGGCTATTTCCAATGCCGTAAATCATGTCCTGGATCATGCTATCTCCTGAAGAGCATAATTTGTTTGTAATTTGTCAGGCCAAGATTCATTGTGCTCAGAGTGGCATTCCTTTGAGCTTTGGGGGGTTTTTCAGTGACGAATAAATAAATGCTAATATGTCAGCAAACCGGGACACTGCTGTCTTTGTGCAGCTAACCCATTAGACGTACGAAACCAATAAAAACCTCAGACAGGAAAGCCAGAGGTTAATCGCTACACTTTTTAGGCTAAACTGTTTACTGTCTTAAAGAAGCTGGCCCCATTTATTCAAAGCTTTTCTTCATTTTTCCCATAGTGGCATCTGCTACTATTATTTACTACTGTTTGGAGGCTGACATTTATTTACTTTTAAGTGCTGCAGTTAACATTCAATTGTTGTTGGGCACTGCAGCTAAATTACCCCAACATACTGTATAAAAACTATGAAAGCAGAATGGTGTAAGATGATGAAAAGTGTCCGGAATCTTAAACCGTAACACCCTGGCACATTTTTCAGCTTTTATTCAAAATAAATTACAGACCTTTCACCTTGCAGAGAAATCAGTGACTCTCTACACCTGAAACGAGTATGCCGAAGAAGGTATGACTTATAAGAAGGTTAAGGTAGGCTAACAAAGAATATTTCTTTTTTTTTCTTCTAAAAGTTAGAAATCATTGCTCTTAGTTTAAAATCTGTCAAACCACAGATGAACACTCAATTGTTGAACTTCAAACATACTCACTGTGAATAGGTTTCCTGTTCAAATTATATCAGTGCTTTTCCCACTCCCTGTACTGTATGAATTTACAAGAATAGTCACACAATACTAATATTCATTAGTTCTAATATTGAAGATACCAAACGCTAAGAAAATATCACATTTAATATTGAAACTACATATTATTTTGGTTTAGTACCACAAACACATTGTAGGAAGGCACGTCGTTTTAAAGACACTAATAATAGTTTTGATTACTAATACATTAATCAGCAGATTAACTGCATTTACACGTGAGGATAACATGCATTTATGGTATTTGTATGATGGAGGTGCATAAATAACTGAATTTAGCTCATTATTTCTCACACTGACTATATGTGGTACAATATTTATTTTCTACTTTATCAATCTATCTGGCAAATGTACAATGGCTATCTATCTTAACTGTAAGTCAAAGTACTTCATGCTTGTATTTCATGTGCTGCTCTGTATTCTGTGATTTGAAAAGCCCAAGTGAACCCTGTCTCTCATCTCTCAATCTTCCAGTTTTTAGATGTGGAGCATTGAAAAACACTGATGTAATGTTGTATATCGCAGGTCAGACAATGTACAGTATGTCCAAAAAAAAGAAAAAAGAAATGCAAATATATTTCAGTATATAATGCAGCAGTTTACAGTGCTTTGGCCTTGATGTTTCTATAACAGACAATATCTATATACGGTAGGCATGCATGGTAAAACAAAAAAACTAAGTTATAATAGCAGTAGCTGCAATATCTAAGGCCATATCTAATAAACTTGGCATTGATGCTTGAGAACATATTGCTCTGCATTTTGTTCTGATACACGTTCAGGTTTGTTCTTTGTCAAATAATTCCTGAGAAGGAATTCTCAAGATTATCTTTCTCTTGGGATTCCCTCTCTATCTTTGTCTATACAGTATATTTCTGTTTTGGATAATGGTCTGTTCTGAAAACACTTAGGTTAGGAGTGCAACCTTTCAATGTCCTGTTCATGCGCCTGTTTGTACATCATTAACTTTATTATTATTATTATTATTATTATAGCCATTTATTTGTACAGTTAAGGAGAGACAGGAAACGAGTGGGACAGAGATATTTGGAAGGATTGTGAAATGACTGCTGGCCGAATTCGAAACCCAATTTTCCCAGGTATTAAGGCCCATATATGGGCAGGGTTATCGCATGCGCCACAGCTCCAGCCGCCTTTATTATTATTATTATTATTATTATTATTATTATTATTATTATTATTATTTATTTACAAAACTGCCTCATGAATATAATTTTGATTTACAATTAGGAGTTTTATATTTAGCCTACTATAATGTTTTATTAAATTACATTTTCTTCTTTTTTGCTTTTTAAGTTTTTCTTTCTTAAATAAATCCCTACAAGCGTAAACTACTGACTGTATAACCACAAGTGAAGGCTGTTTTGTCCATGAAGAAGGAATTAATTTCCACATGAAAAGGGAAGTTCCGTCCAATCCCTTTATACACTTGCGTTTAGCTCGCCGGATACAATGCTGAACCAACAAAAGGCAATATCCTTTATCGTGTGAAAATAACAATACACTTTATATACAGAAGGCAGGGCCATTGTCATCCATTTGGCCACTAACAGACTCAAGCCGAAAAAGGCAGAGTTTCAAACACCATTTCTGACCCACAGGGACGAATTCCCACAGACACACATTGGTTGTAAGGAAGTGTTTGCATAATTTGTCAGTGCTTCTTTTTTACAATGTCTATAGCTTGCTCAGAGTCCCTCTGGTTTGGTCCATCTGTTTTCTCACGGCCATCTCGTACATGTGTAAAACATACTGCACCGGGATGCGGCCGTAGCGTTCTTTTCTTTAATTTATGCTGCAGAATGCTCTTGGGCTTCAATTCTGAAGTTTTTGGTTCATGTTTTGTGTATTCAGACCATCCCCTTGACAGCAATAGGTAGCTTAGGGTAGTACATATTTTCTGACTTCACGTTAGTGACTACCGCTGACATAAATCTATGCATTGAAAGGCTCTGCACTGCAGGATGCATGAATGTGTATGGAAACAGCACTGTACGTGTTTGAGAAAATATGTAATGGTCTTTTGACCTTGTTTTCTTAACAATCTTACAATATTCTATTACGTATGTGTATGCCACTGATAAAATAAATAAGCAGGTTCAGACCAAATAGTCATAAAGCTTATAGCCAACTGTGCTGTCTTCTTTCTAATAGAGAAACACATTCGTTAACATACAGTAGTACTGTGTTTTTTGGAAAGGCGTGAGAATGTGGTAAGCATTTGAATTACAGTGGTCAAGTCGCTGGCGTCCAACAGGGGGCAACAGAGGGCACTTCTGCATAGACGGACACAGCGAGTTGAGTGGAAAATCCAAAAGCTTGTAGAGGAGCTGGAGCTCAATAATAAAAAATAATAAAATAATCTACCAAAGGTTTCCAAAATAAAAAAAATAAAAAAAAGACCTGCCATCTCAGACTCAGAGACCCAAGGCTGGGCTAAGTAGGCACACTTTTGTGAAACAGAATGTGCTATTTTGTTGGGTTGAAATAAGTGAAGGACCTGGAGGAGTGCAGTAACTCTCCTATGTGGCAAATGCACGAATCTTCACGTGTAAATGTGTTGCTATAGTAACCAACTTTCATGTACATTTTATTTTTCTCTCTTGAAGGCCCAGTGGATAGGAGTGGAATGTTAAAACGAGAGAGAGAGAGAGAGAGAGAGAGAGAGAGAGAGAGAGAGAGAGAGAGAGAGAGAAAAGTGTCTACAACATCTTTTCCAGAACACTCCTTTTTTGCCACCTCTCTCTCTCCAACTCTTCCTCATCCTTCTGCCTGTCCTTGGCTGAAGAATAGATGACAGAGTTTGACATTGATTATTGGCCTTTCATGCAGATAATGACGTGATTTAAAGGAACTGTTTGATGTGCCGCGCGCATAGTAACAAGAATGAAGTGGTGGACATTGGTTTGAGTGGGAGAAAAGCTGCCCTCAGTGATAACTTCATCGCCGCATGTGGTCGCACATGGGGCCAACTCAGGGAGGGGATTAGAGGGGGCTGGGGGGCTGTCCAGTCTGAGCTGCAGAAATGGGCCCCCTATTGAGTCCTCATGGGTCCTCTGATCTACCCATGGTATTGTTACTCTTCCTCTCTCCTCTCGCTCTCTCTCAGAAGGGTTAGAGTGAATGAATGCCCTGCCTAGCCAGAGAAGCCTTTAGGATTACTGTGCTGTGCTTTTGTAATTAATGAAACTGCTCGGCCCATTGCATTCTTAAAATGCTATATCATGTGAACATGATCAGATATGACTGTTCATACGTTTTTCTACAATCACAAAGCTAATTCAAAAGCTAATTCTTACCCTGATTTAACTCAGGGTAAGAAGTGCGCGGCTGGGGCGCATAAGCTATCTGAGAAGCTTGTTGTTTTTTTTCTTCTAAATGAAACTAACACTGTCAGAACAGGCACTATTTGCATGTGAAAAGGGGGTGATAGGCAATATAAATAATAACCTCATGGCTGTTTTAATAGCAGCCAGGCTAATTCCCTTTATAGGTTGATAGCACAGTTGGCTATTCACATTTGTCTGCCTGGATATCACAGTTGGCTATTGACATTTGCCTGGATAGCTATAAACAATTAACTTTCTAGTCTACATATCCTACTAACAGTTCAATGTAGTCTACAGGTTATGGACAAATTATAGTTACACAGCTGTGAGAGAGAAAACAACACAATTGCATTTGCTCATTGTATTTTCTGCTAAAATATGCACACCTGTAGTTGACATTGAAGTAGATGAAGCAGTAGAGACTCCGTAAGATTCGTCTTATAAGATGGGGGCAGTAGGCTATAGCCTGCCCTACTGCATGAGGACTCAAGCACATACACATGGCTACAGTAGGCTGGCTGACAGGCAGACCACAACGATGCTAAGTAGGGATAGCGACTACAGTAGATGCGCATTTTATCAGCTGACAAGTGCAGACCGGACAAGAGAGCAGACGGATGGAGAGGATTGTGTCAGCGTCTGTAGTTCTGTATCGAACATCACGAGTTTACCTGAATTGTGTAATTTAGACGACACGTGTGGTGTGTGCAGACAGTGAAACCTTCTCCAAATAACTCAGAGATTGTCGCATGTGGTCTCCCCGCAGATCGACATGAATGGAAGAGTCCTGGCAGCGCGGTTAAGATAGTAGTGGCCGTGCTGATGGGATGCAAGCTGAAGCGTTCCGTCCGAAACAGCGCGCATACACGCACTGTTTTCGCGTTGCACACTAAATTTACTTGTGGAAGAAGTGAAACATTCGTGGGAGAAAAACAACCAAAATACATTTTTATTAGAAATTTTTTACGCCGTTATTGTAAAAGAACTCAACGCAGTGCTATCTTTAAGTTTGGATCCCGCGCATCCCTGGAAGTTAATCTGACATTACCCCTGGACAGCGGTTGCACAAATAGGCTACTAACCTATTCGCAGGTAAGATGGAAAAGTATCGGTGTTAACGGGTTTAGCTGTTAGTTGCCATGCCCATGGGTGTTTTAATTTCACCGTCGAGTAGGTTCTTTGTTCATTCTCATGTGTTGACTTGCTGTCCACAGTACCGGTGGCTCTGATAAAATATTCAGGCTATCCTGACAAGATGTAGAGCCTTGCCTGACGGGCTTGCCGTACCCGGTCACTCCTACTAGTGTATCTTGAGATGAATGCACTCCTCTTCGGTTTATACCCCGGGGAAGTAAGCAGACATACTTCACCTGTTAGTGCAGCCATTGAGCAGAGGCTGATATTAAACAAAGAACTTTTCCATGTGGAACAACCCTGGAAGAAAATTAAGCCTTTAATTTCATATTCATCAGGACTGAATATTGCCACTGAGCATATTTTAATACATTATTTATATAAATTCTATACCAGCTTGACGAAGTAGGCCTACTGTACACAATGATTTGTTGTAATGATATCACACATTCTGAGTGGCACAAATGGTCGATATTTAATTTGAGAATTTAACTTTTGCTTAGGGCTTTCATAAATTCCACCTCTTGCTTCCTCCGAGACATGTATTTCCATTTTAATCAGTGAAAATAGTTAGACCTTATAAGACTTTATTTTAGTCCCCATGCTCTTTTTTCCACCCACCTACACTGTGTTCAGTGGACATTGAATGGCATACCGGTATAGTAGGTCAGGCAGTTAATTATTCTGCACATAAAATATAAAAAAAAATCAGCCTAGGGTCTAAACCGAGGCTTGAATCAAACCACTGATTTCAGTGCCATGGTAACATCCACGAATACATTACTTACTTGTGATGCATGTTCCAGGGTTCTATTACCACATGTTTCATGCAGCTCTGGTTGTACATTGTCTGAATGACTCAGTCAGCATTGTAGTAGGGTATTTGTCTTTTTGAGGGTTCTGCTCTGGGGTCAGACCTTGTGCCAGCCTAAAATTTTAGCTCTGTGCTATTTTTCTTAAACATGGGACATGAGTTATATTTATATTTCTCTGATGTCTGTAATACAGGGTATTTGCTAATTATAGTCTTATATTTGTATGTTTTATATATGGTCTGCTGCAGCGGGTGAGACAATTTCTTATTTAATATCCTTCCTCTGACACTTATTCAATTGATAAATTAATAAACCATTTAGATCCCACCAGCATACAGTACATTATGCTATAGCCCAAGGGAAAACTAGCATGTGACAAATCATTACATTTAGCTACTTAAAGCAAAGTGCTACTATCATTGGAAAAACATGGGATAACAAGTTTTGTTAGGTGATGAACTGGGAGAAGTAGCCTATTTCTCAATATGTTTTAAAATGATAGAAATTCTCATTGGCAAAGCGGTGTGCTGCATAAAAAGAAGGTTCCAACTATAATGTGTGTTTTCACAGTGCCAGGCCTTTTGACAATGAGAATATACAGAGAGAAATATAGGTGTAACGGACTGTTCAATCATAACAGTCCCATTATAGGGGATAGTATAGGCCTACTATTTGAGCGTAAAAAAAAAATCTGATAAAAGTATCTGTCAATAATATTTTTTAAACATATGAAAAATACAGATTTTATCATGGATACTTCAAATATGACGACACATATAAATAGATTATATTTTGGCACTGGACAAATATTTTTTATACTGCTTTCCATACAACAAACCATTGTTTAAACATCAATATATTGACCCAAAAAATATATATCTGCCATGTCTTGTTTAATATAGAGTAATCCCTCAGATAGCCCTTGATCTAGAAAATATATTTACCTGAACGTTTTCATAATTATTAAAAAATAAATATTTCCATATATTCTTTATCTTGCCCATGTAATGTTGAGGAAGTATGCCTTGCTTTGCCCTTGACCTGGTTTACCACATATCATTGACTAGCAACACATCAAAATGAGAGGATTACTTTTCTGTAAAGCAACAGTGTGGCTGTGACTGACTTGTAAATTAGATAATAGCATTTACAGTATTGAGAAGTACAGCAAGGAGCATGAGGCTGCCACATCTTGTGCACAATGACACTCTAATAAGAGTGCTACTCTCATCTATTATAAAAATGTTGAGGGCGCTGCTGTAAACCCTTTTTGAAGCCTTAGTGTAATACCTGAGCTTCACACTTTATTGCCGTTTAATCTCCTTAATCAATGAGGGTGTCTACATTTTGTTATACTGGTAAGTGCAAGGAATTCTCAGGTGGATATACTATGCTTGAAGCTTAAATTAATCTAATTAATTCTGGGAAATGACAAGAAGTGTATACACAATGCCGCTTCTTCCCTTAAATAAATTCCCCTTTCATTATTCCTTAGGATAATGTAATATTCTGTGTGTGATGGGCACAGCTACCCCCAAGAGTAATGGCACTATAAATATCTGGTCCCAACCAGCTTTATAGAAGATCAGCTTGGGCTAATCGCGACGACAACAGACTCAGATCTCACTATGCTGGCCCAGACCTACTTCTTTATACTGTACAGAGAATAAAGACTAGACCAACTCCTCAAACCACATGCTCGTAATTTTGGATTCAGACAGGGGCTCAAAGTCTGACCTTATAAATTAGCACATTTGACACAGCAAACACCAAGGTCAAATCATCTGTTTCAACACATGAAAGCAAACGTGAAGGTTAATGCAGCCCGACAAACTACTCACAGTTCCCTGGGCTCAACGGATCAGTTCCTTGTTATATTTACATTCCATAATTTCTGCCAGCTACTCGGCTACTATTAAAACACTCACCGACTGACCGAGCTATTGTCACCTAGATTTTCTCACCGTATAGGCTATGTTTTATTTTCACCCTTGAGAAAAGCCAGCTTCATTGTCATTCAGTAGGTAGGTTCTACGAAAGTACCTCTTGCCTCTGTGCTGTTCTATACATTATGTGTTTGAACAAAGCGTATGCCACTCAAAGGGTTGAAAAGGTTGACCTTTTTGAACGTCTATCACATGAAAGATTGACATAGTCGTAATGTCTGAAGGACTTGTCTTTAAACGGCGAGAGTGAAACGTGAAGTGTAATAAACCCGTGGGATTACTTGGGGATAGGCTAAGTTTTACACTCAGGCAGAAAGTTTGTGCTGTATTCTGCCAAATGATAGCTGAAAGTCACCATAAGATTTGGGGGAGGGATCGCGTGCTCTTGAAATATGCTTAGGGTAAGGATATTTAGTGACAGGTCTTGATGCATTACCATCCTGCTTCTTAGCTACAATGTGTGCTGCGCAGGAGGAGAAGAACACAACAGTGTTTCTGCTAGCATTACTCGTAGAGCCTTAGCGCTGCTTTGTGACTTATAAATACAGTATATACGACAGGGGTCTTTTTCATCTGCGCATTCATCTTTGCTATTTTCTATCATTATCATACCAAGCATTTCTGTTGTAGCTAATTTGCTGCAATCCTAGTCCATTCAGGACAGTGTCGACTCATTACATTGCCTTACAGTAGAGTAAGTGCCTATTGTATACATTTAACTCAATATGTGCATGTGAACACAATTACTGGAGGATCTGTGATAAGGCAGGTATTTTTCCTTTATCAATTAATGGTCAAAGAAATGAATGGATACTTTTGGTATTTTCAAGATAGACTAATTGCCCAAACCCTACTGTGTGTTTTTCCTGCTGGAGCATATGTTTACTTCTTCCCTTCTCGTCCATGTCAAGTCACAGAGCCGTCTTTTTGCCTTGGTAGATTGTTAATATGACGGCCACAACGATCGTAGATCGTTTCCTCTTTTGAGGAAACTTTTTGCAGCGTAAATTGAAAGGCTCACGCAGTGCATTCCTCACACTCTTCCGCAGTCATCTTCATGAAGATGTATAAGGAAAAAGTATGACAATTGCCTTCATCGTAATGGTAATTCATGCTAACCATAGCAACAATAAAGCCTTTATATACTAATAGGTTTTTGGACAACAATGGAGTTTAATCACATTGAATGTAAGAATGATATGGCGCTGACAGGGTACTGGTTTGGCCTTCTCATAGGCTGACAATAGGAAAATATTAATTGATTTTAAATCTTTAAAAGCTCTTAAAGTGTGTGTTTCTAGCATTTATTACTGTTCTACCTATGCAATCTGAGATGAGAGCCACCTGCGATTAGCTACAGGAGAGTGTTTCTGCCCCGACTATAGGGCCTCACTTTGGTGGAACTACCAACAGATTAACATTTATGGCTTAGCATGCTCCAGTAGGCTCTTTTGGGTCAGGACCAAGTGGCAAGATTGGAGTGGGTCTGTCTTTTGCACCAGAGTTTAAAGAAAAAAAGAACTCCTCCCAGTTTATTTCAGGCTACAGCAGGTCTGTCCGGGAGAGCCACGCCAGATATGCGTTCAGCTCTCTTGCTCATGAGCGCTGAACACAGTTCTGTCTGGGAGAACCACGCCAGCTCCATAGCGAGAACAGAAACGCATTATGTTCGCTGCTTGTGGAGCACAGTTGGCAGTGAGGGCCTGCAGGTTATTTGTGTGTTTGCAAAATACAGATATCATATTCAAAAGTGGCAGTGCTTAGGTATCAAAAGGACATTACACTCTAATGACTTTCTGTCAAGAACTATTAGACTATACTGTAAGCATATTTGCCACATTGCAAATTACTTTCATAAATCAGTATTATGTGTCCGCTGACTCTTGAAGATGATATTGAAACTACAGTACTCATTTTTGACATACAAAAGGAAACATTTATGAATGGCGTCATTGATTAATATTGTGGAAATGTGTTTATTTATTTATTTATTTATTTATTTATTTATTTTTGGGCGACTTTCCTATAGTCTCACAATGTAATATTGGTCCTGGAGAGCTTTCTCAGAATAGCTGTGATCTGCCAAGCATGTCAGGTCAGGTCCTTTATGGCTTTTGGACAGCCCAGTGGGACACTGGGCGTCAGCTATGCTTGTCAATGAAGCCGGTTGACGGCCTCAATAATTAAGATGACGTGACCTCTGAGTCATCGCGGCGACCGTCGGGCGGCAAGGGGCGATGATTGGTACGGGCGGCAGGGTGCGGGGTTCACACCAGCAGCTCCTCCATCTTGTCATTGTCAGCAGCGGAGAAGGGGGGGCTGTTGAATAGCAGACACGTTGGGAGTGCAGAAGCACTGCGAGTCAGAGTAATGATGCGAGGGTCGGCCATCGTTGTGTTCCTGCCAGGAGCGGTGTGTTCACGAGTCGCTCTCGGATGATCACCACAGGGTGGACTTCCTCCTCTCTCTCTCTCTCTCTCTCTCTCTTTTTTATCTTTTATCTATCTATCTATTTATCTATCTATCTATATCTTTCTGTTTCTCTCTGTCTCTCTTTATTTCTCTTTCTCTATTCTCACCATTTCTCTCTCCTCTCTTTTTTATCTATCTATCTATCTATCTATCTATCTATCTATCTATCTATCTATCTATCTACAGTATCTATCTATCTATCTATC
>JAOEGT010000002.1:107593-128038 GCA_025447795.1 Speoplatyrhinus poulsoni
TGGTGGTCGTGGAGACGGTACAAAAACCTGGTTGGACTGTGTAGTTCTAATGGACTGTCTAATACCTATTATTTTTTCATTAAAGAAACATGCAAATTCATTACATGTGACATATGGGCGCAGTTAACAATATGAAACAGCCATACAGTAACACTAAAACATGTATATACACAGTATACCCCATATGGTGCCTCTAAAGGGTGTGTTGCAGACAGACGATTCATTAAGGCAGGGTCATTCTTGAGAACGCTTGCTAACTTCGAGCTCAAATCAAAAAAATATCCCTCCGCGGTGCTGACCCACACATTGAAACGCATTGTAATGCAAAGCGTAGTGCTATGGCTTTGTTGATATGAGCGGTGTTTTGTTTATTATGTATTATTATATTTGTTTATGTTGCTATTCACTGAGCCAGGGCTGTGTAGAAGTATCAGATTATATTTTCAACACCCAAAGAGAACGGTAAAATAGCGAAATGTGAGGAGATATTTGGTGAATTTGACATAATGTGTATTAGCTTACAATTAGCTTGCAATAGCTGACAATACCTTTACAATAAGTTCTTAAAACACAACAGCCATGGGCCATGCCGTGTGTGTGTGTGTGTGTGATGATGGTTTGTCAACACGTGCTCTTTAAAGGGCCTGAAATCATGTGTCCAGCTGGTAGACATGCCTGGCTCTGTGCCCTGCTGTTGGACAGAAACACACTCACACACACACACACACGCATGCATGCATGCACGCACGCACGCACGCGCGCACAGGCACACAGTCACACCTGTGGCACTTATGGCGTTGTAGCTCGCGCGCACACACACACACCCACCCACACTCTCTGTCTCACTTCAGTGGCCCCCCTTCATAATACTTTTTGTGTAGAGGGGGATTGCATCTGTGTGTGTGTGTGGAGGGGTGGGGTGTTTGTGGTGAAAAAAGGGGGGTGTAACCTCTGCTCTCTTGTCCCACGGCCCCTGCCTCGCCGTTCGCCATATGTCAGGGGCGAGAGACAGTCAGTGAAAGAGAGAGAGAGAGAGAGAGAGAGAGAGAGAGAGAGAGAGAGAGAGAAGGAAAGGCAGGCAGGTGAAAAAAGAAAGAAACAAAGAAAGAAAGAAAGACAGAAGGAAAGAAAGAAAAAGGACGACTCTGTGACTCTCTGCCAACTCACAGACTGTAACATTTTCACAGTTGACGGTGAGCTAACTTCTTCAGAAGGGCTGCCCAGCGATGGCGGAGATGATGAAGGTGGAGACTTAAAGCCTGATGAGACAGAGACAGTGGCTACAGATGAGATTGATTTACCTTCGCCGCAAGGAGAAAACGTTTCATGCACAGAAGAGGGGCAGGGGAGGGTTCTGGGATTCAAGTTACATGTCGTGTGTATGTGCAGGTGTGCATCCCAGAATGTGTGTTCTGCCTAGTGTGTGTGTGTGATTTAGTGGCCTTGATACACAACCCCTCCTTGCAGATCATATAGTCGACAGCCTGTAGGCGAGAATGTGAGGGTTTGGCTGCACGCACACACACACACACACACACACACTAATATAAAGGAAACGACAGAATGTGAATTGATTTTGTGTGTGTGGGTGGGGTTGGGGGCGATAGTCTGACTTCCTACTATCTCTCTCTCAAACACAAATAAACACACACACACACACACACACACACACACACACACACACACACACAGTTTGTGTGATGTGGTGTTCATGTATGTGGGTGTCATATGTTAATCCATACAGGATGTGTGTGTGACCACTGAATGTAAATGTGTGTATGTGAGTAATGTTCCCTTATTTCACAAACCGCTCCAAAAAAATACCTTTTGTCCAAAACTAATGCTTCATTATTTGGCTTTATTTCTTGACGTTCGTATTAATGCTTATACTGCAGGACTGCCTATTGGTTAGGGAATGTTGATCAGTGTCCACTAGAAGGACCTTGTTGGGTTCCTTTCCCAACAAGCCCAGCCAACATGTAAATATCCCCTACCTGCTATTATCCCTTCAAATACTCACTGTACTGCAAGTTTCTTTGGACAAAAGCATCTGCTAAGTGATGTTATCACACTGCTGCCCATTCAAAGAAGCATGTTATTGACTTAAAATGTTGTGACGCCATTGATGTAGATATATTATATTATATTTGAGTGTTCTTACATGCACATAGAAGGCAACATTTTTATATACGTACTTTTTCTAGCTGTGAATTCACATTCATATGTCTGTCACACAGATTTATAACCAAATTCTGCGATGACATTCCGCCTCCCACAAAATAATGCGTCTACATTGACGAGTCTGATAGAAGGCAAAAAAGGAGGTCAGCATTGTTTTGCATAGGTTTTGATGTTGGGAAGCTAAATAAGCTCTACACCAATATTCATCTAGATAAGTCCCACTTCCATTCATGCATGTTACCATTCTGCCCTCTTTTCCACCCACGCATATCTGAGAATAAAAGTTAAAATCCAGATATCCAGGAAAAGGTATGCTACATTGGGAATACAGAACTTCTCCTCCTTCTCCTTATTCCTGGAGGTGGGGGAGGGGTAATATACATATATACTGCACATACTTCCAGTTAAACTTTTCTACAAAAGACAACTGCTCAGTCTCGGGGGAAACTCTGTTCAATATTGGAGGGAGGCGGTCTCACGGAGCTGTTATTTAATCTACATTGCATATATGTTGAAAATGTTACAAGGCAAATTGAATGCCTCACAGCCAGTGTTAGGGTTGGGTGGAAGAGAAATAGCTTTAATATTGAATATCTCCCTCTATTGCCCTCTTTTTCTTTGTCTGATGTCTATCTCTGCACTGCACCACTCTCTTTTCTTTTGCTTTTAAATGAGAAGAAAGACATTCTGTTAATCTCGTGCCGCAAATGTCTCCAAGTAGTTTTCCAAGCAAGAAACAAAGAAAGAAAGAAATAAATAAAGAGGCTTGCTGTCGGCATGTGTCCAAAAGTGTGTCTGTTGGGGGTAGGGCGGGCGGGGGGTGATTGCACACACAACTCCAGCGATGGTCTGATTAAATGTGTGTGTGTGTATATAGGCCCTTGCCCAGGTGGAGAAAGGGACAAGGTCAGAGGTTACCAAGGCCCCCACAAAAGTCAGCGCCTGTGCATGGCGGAGGTTGGGGGTGGGGGAAGTCTCGCCTGGCCTCCTAACAATGACGGATCAGCATCTGCACATCCCAACACGCTGACATTTTATCCCTCAGCAGGAGAGGAGTGACAGGAGGAGGGACTGGGCGTGAGAGAGAGAGGGATAGAGCTACATCCACAGATATGCAACAGCAGGCCAGGCACTTGCTCTGAGGCTAGCACTGGCAGACAGGCTGATTTAGGCTCTAATCCATCAGCATCTCATTGCTGCTATTCATTGGGAAAATAACATTGTCCCTTAACAACTGTTGGAGGGAACTGCTATATGTACCAGTAACAGAGCAGGTGCACAATGCAAAGCCCAAGGTCGTGTGTCTGCATAAGCACTGTGTATACTGTTTTATTTTATTTTTATCACTCACTAATCCTTTTGTCCGATCTGTAGTCACATTTTCTAAACTCTCAACACAATTGGCCTAACATCCATCAGTTCATGACCATACAAATAACACAATTCATGTTGTTTCCACATAATACTTTATGAAATAAATTAGCACATTTTTAAAATGCAAATATTCTCTTCACATATAAGTTAACCCCATCATATGTTAATTTACATATGATTTGCAAACAACATGTCAGAAACGAAGACCTAATGTTCAAAATGGCAGCTCAAAATCTATTTTGAAACAGCTGATATCACTGAAACATTGAGAAATACCTTGATTTATTGTAATTTGAGTAAAATAGATAGCGATATAAAATAAATCTAATCTCAATCAGAAACATATATAACCAGGTATAATGTGTTCAATTATATAGACAACACAACGCAGTAAAATGGGCTTTTTGGATTGAGTTTATCTAGTGTGGATAAATATTATCAAATGAGAAAGAAAGAATCATGTCCGGACAAGGGAGAAGGATGGTTGGGCCAGAAAAAGGGAGACTGAGAAGTAGGGGAAGAGGATTAAGAATGCTTGGTGTTCAAAGTAGAGCATTCAATCTTGCTGGAGATCGTATGGATTACTGTAGAACAGAACTATACATTTTTGTTTATTTCTGTTCTGTTCCTTTTTTTTGTTTCACTATAATTGTATATTAACATTAACTGTATTTTTCCAGATATTGAACCAAAAGCCACAAGTTAGATGTTTAGTTGATCACTGTCTGCAATTTCAAGTTGCTATTTACAAATCATTTACTTCCGCAATTCTGTCACTTGCCGTTTTTTCGGCATTTTATGCTGCAAGGTGACTCACTCACTTTTAGTTGTTAACAAAATGCACACATTTGACCCTCAAGCCAAACGTATAGCATAGAATTTCACAGTCTATTGTATACAGGTAGAACTAAAACAGTTCGAGATATGTTAGATTGTATTTACCTGAAATCATACAATTAAATATTTTCAGTTATATTTCATATAGGCTATGTGTAGCCAATGATTGAAGTAATTACTTTTTAACATGTCTCGACTGTATATTGATTGTTTATCTACAACCAGGAGCTAATACTTGCTCTGAGATTGCATGCCCATATAGCTAAAAATAAACCTGTGGGAACTCCATAGCCCTGCTGTAACAGTCAATTACCGAAGTCTTCATCCTACGACGTCAAAGCCTTTCGAAAGCTTCAAAAATTGACGAGAAAGGCCATAGACCAAGCTGCAATTTTTTGAGGAGTTGGGAATGAGAACGTCTTGCATTTTGAAAACAAGAAATTGTAGGCTGCAATGCAATGTGACAATAGCTAGTTGACTTAAAGCTATAGTAAGCGATTGAACTGTCAATTCACAATTGGCTTTATCTAATTGGTCTGCTGGCTCCCTGTTCTTTGTGTTGGATAAAAGATGATTGTATAATACATAGCCCTGCATCTGTAGTAACACTAACAAAGTGGTGCAGATCGCACCACACAACAATAGCCTAGCTTTTGCTATGCATTTTCAGTGTGTGGTGGGCAGAGCAAGAGGTGATTTTGTTTTGATCTACATGCTTTCTCTAGAATTACTTACTTAGATACCTTTACCTAGGCTATGGTCACCAGAACAATAGCCCTGCCTAATTTAATGAGCAGGAGACTTCACTGCAATCCTGACTGTTCTAAAACACCAAGGGAAAGAAACGAATGAGCTGATTTATCGTAGGAGAGATCTTTGGCTACAGTAGTTAAGATAAACAGAAAATATTTAAATCCTACCCCTCATAGTAAAGTGTGTTATATAGTTTAATAATAATGATAACTTTGCCACAGGCAGGATACAGGTAGGTTAGTAGGCTACCGTATACAGCTCTCAGTAATGACAGAAAAATGTTACGCATGACGCAATGTGATAATACACGCACACACACACACATTAATAGGGCATAAATCGTTAAATAAGCAAAACACAACCAGTCAATTAGTTAAATAATCTCGACAAGGTCTAAAATTGCTGTATTTTTAAAGCAGTCTACTGTTATTTTTTGTAACTCTATGCTATTGTAAAATGCATACAGGTCACATTATGTTCACCCATTGAATTAATCCACTTTTAATCCTGTAGATACAGTAAAACTAAAATGTCGTCTACGGTAGAAAAATCTGACTGTAGGACAGATTGACAGATATAACTATCATTTTGCCGTATGTGTAAACAGATACCGGTACAACTATCACAGTAGTATGAGGTCTAACCTAGACGGACATGCCTACGGTGATGTTTGTTGATTTTGTAAAAGTAAATATTTCACTGATCCATCTACAGATTAAATCGTTTTAACAGATCAAATAGTCTCGAAACTTGTATGTCTTCACTGCTGCAATCTGAATGCGGACACTATGTTGACTAAATATGTTACAGTAGCTAAACAGCAACGTTTAGCTACATATGGCTCCCGACCTCCGATTACTTTGAATTAATTTGAATTAATAAATGTTTTCTTTGTATCCTTTCCGAATTAAGTAGGCTACACTTACATCAGAAACGCTAGCCATTTAAAACTAAAATCAAACTTTTATTTCTTAGCAATTGTTTTGACAACACTGTGTAGATCTACTGTATGCATACTACTGAGTTCTCTAGTCTGTCTACAAACTGTCTACAAAATGGCTGCGGCGTAGAATTCTGGCGTCATCGAATACAGGATTATTAGGACATGCAGCTAGTAGGCCTATATTGATTCATATAACTATTGTATTTATACACATTGGTTAAATATTGCTTATTGGGCCTTTATCACTGAATAAACCGCATAAATAACATTATATAATATCAAATAGAATATTAGCCATGCTAGCTTAACTAGCCTAATAGTTATAGCTAACAACGTCTATTTTCTTCCCAGTTTTGCAACAGATATTAGGAATTAGAGGCAAATCATCTAATGAAGAAGAGAATGAAAGAAGAGGGGGAGTAGCATCAGACGGGGAGGGGGGTCTTTTAGACCAGACTAATGAATAAGGTGTCGTGACTGATGACTGCCGCTTTCTCATGGAAATCAACGCCAGAAAAGTAATTAGGAGCCTCTTTCATTAGCTTAAACACAGCCAGGCATAGAGACATGCCATTGGCAAGTCTCTCTCAATCTCTCTCTTTCCCCCTCCTGTCTTCTTCTCTTATTTCATTTTCCTTCTTAATGGCCCCTTTTCTAGGGTCTCTCAACAGAGCTGGCTCTCTCCTGGGAGTATTGGATTTGTTTGAGCTCTGGGTTTTCATTAACAAACCCACTTGTGTTGACTAGGGTAATACAACTGCAGGCAGAGTGTGAGAGAAAGGTAGAGAGAGGGAACAGAAAAGTATGGAAGAGAGAGAAAAAGGGGGGGAGGGAACAGAACATCAGATTTCTCAAAGATATTTTTATCTTGCACAAGCCTCTGATTCAAATGAACAGAATTAGCCTAGCTATTAGCATGCAAGACCAGTGCACTCTCGTGAAAAGAAAGAAAATACTGCTTTGTTACGTAACATTACAACTTTAACTAATGCAAATCACGCACACCGCCACCTCTGAGTTATGTGGGCACCATTCATGAATGTTTCATGAAGGAGTGTGTTGCTAAGTGTTTGTGGCCCTTAATGTGAATCTTGGTCTGCTTTTAATGTGTCCCCTCTCATCAGTAGCCCACGATGGTCCTCAACATTGCGCTGACACAGTCCGCATTCCGTCAATGTGCTTTCTCAAGATTACATGTGGTTTTCCATGCTAATGTGTGCGCACGTACACACACATATAGACACATATGCTTCCCTTAGCAACTGGGAGTGTCTCTGTCTGGAGAACACAAGTTCTGTAGACGCGGAAAGACTCTTTAGCTGTCAGAAAGCCATGTTTACTTTTAATTTTTACACCGTACCACAGCTCTACTCTGGGAGTTCATCATGTGCAATGTTTTCAAAAACTTGTTCTGTGCACATTTGGGCTTTCCCCTTGTCTATTCTGCTTCCCAATTCAAACTAACTGGTGGATTTTAGGACTGACTCAAACAAATATACACTCTGCCTGGTCTCACCACCCTAAATAATGGCTTATGCATACACACTGTTATTACACATTGTTTGAACTGTGTGTTGTTTGAATTGTTCAGACTAAGTCCAAAAAACAGAGCCCAATATCCTCCCAACCTCCTGCCTGTAATGGAAGTTAAATAAAGAGGAAATCACGTCGCAGACATTAACCACTTAAATGCTGAAGTCTTCAAGGTTCAATGCCGGGTAACTTGAAGAGGCCCTTACACATTCCCTCTCTTAAGGCCCAAGCTGGAATGTGTTTAGATAAAGCTCATAGGTCTGAGAATCATTAGAGCCGTGTGGTAAATACACCCTTCGGTCCCCTTATATCCCCATAGGCCTTCATGATAAACACATCTGGTGTTTTCGCTGCCCGGACCTTTTAATTAAGGTCATAAAATAAGATACTATAGCGATAACTAATGGCTGGGCTAAAGTGGGTAAGCTTTATGAGCCTGTGAGTTACTGTGTAACCCTATGGAGAAAGTCTGCATCTGTGTGGGGTGCCGGCCCTGGCAATTATTAACGGATCTCTCTGCAGCATACCAGAGTACTCATTTTGAAGATTTGTATGCTTATAAAATGTAGGAGATAGTAGTAAATGCATCCATCTGCAATAAAGAAGATGGATTAGCCCTGCATGTGGTTATTCATACCTACCCGCATGTGATACTATCAATTCACATACTGTATATTATGATTGTTGCCGTCAAGTTAATTCATGGTTGTTGTTTCAATGCAAGGAGCAGGCTTGCATACCTCATGAAATCAATCTAAAGCCCCAATACACAGTGGAGCGGAAGGAAGCCTCAAGACATGGTGTGAAAGGCGAGCCAGGGATCCATAAGGTTTTGGTCCAAAATGACGAACACGTGGCAGTTTGTCAGCTCCAGACGGAGAGATGGGGTGAAACTTCCCTTCCCCCAGTGATACAACAAGGTTCACAACAAAGCAGAAAGATCCAGAGCCTGCCTCACATCTGCTATAGGACTAACAATAAAGAAGTTTGGGTTTGGGGGGTTGGGTGTGGTATGGGGGTGGCACTACGCCGGGGGTTGCAAATCTTGGGTCTAATGAATGAGCACTGCTTTAAAATATGTCACCCCTGGCCTTTGCATGCGGTGAACCTTCAACCTAGGGCCACATAGGAGGGCTTTGTCTTTCTCCTTTCTCCTCCAGCATAAGCAAGGCCTCTTTAGTGGCTGCTGTTGTTCCGCTATTGTTATGCTGGCATGCGTCAGCTAGCAAGTCTCAGACAACTTGAAGAAGCATTGTGGTGTATTGTGTCATGAGGCTAATGGGCTGACTCTCTCCCAAGTCTCAATCAAACAAGCTTACACATTTACTGACTCAAACCAAGGAGGAACATCTTGTGGTAAAAAACTGGTTAAGCAAGTGCTTTTTATTACGCTATTGTACCGACGAGTAACTAAAACACATTCCACTTGTGAATGCAACACAGGGGCATTTGAATGTGTATTAAAGTGTTATTCAGTTTCACTGACTTATTGTGCGTTCCGTGTAGTCGATGCAAAAAGAAAAGCTGTGCAATGTAGCTGAAATAAGAAAAGGATGTGGTTCTTTGTTGTGCACCTGGAAGGTAATACTGAGAGAACCCCTTTGAAGAGAAAGAAACGTAAAGAATCAGTGTGTGTGCGTGTGCGTGCGTGCACGCGGGCATGTCTGTATGTGTGCGTGCACACGGGCATATCTGTATGTGTGCGTGCACGCTGGCGTGTGCGTTAACAAAATAGTGCTGGTGGAGTGAGATTGGGAGGTCATTACATTGTAGTGAGAAGAGTGTCCAGACACCAAATCTCTCAGTCTTAATATGAAAACAGGGTGTAGGCCGGGAAAGATATTGTGCCGCTTCAAAAACAAGCGATCGGGTATCAAGGCAGCATATGTCAGACGTGTGTCCGTCAGAGGAGAGGCTTTGCCTCTGTCAAAACATGAATGCAGGGTAGGGCTCAAGCATATAATCGCCTGTTATCATCCTTAACAGGCCCGCCAATGTCCACGCATGAAACTTAAGACGAGAGCAGGGAGATGTCAATTAGCTTTTCGGCGCAGACAAAAGCATCTGGCAGAATCCCCGCGGATGGATACCTTTCAGGTGTTTGTCAGCCCTGCTCTAATTTACAGAGGCGGGTCGATGACAATTCGCCACTCTGCAGTCGTATCGACGAGATGTTCTTGATTTTTTTCCAAGTCAAGTCATGAATATTTCATTAGTTGAACAACTTTTACAAGAGCCCGCTTAAAAAATAAAAATGGAAATGCAACAGAGCTGAGCTAACAAAGAATGTGTACTGCTGTTATCCCACATGTTCTCACTATGATGTATCCCCTTGTGCAATCCCTTCTTGCAAATTCAAGAATAATTTTACACTCTGCGTGTTTTTGTCATCTCAGAAGTGAAACATGACCTCTGCTTATTTCTTTACAGACCTACTGTACAAGAAAGTCAAAGAGGTAAGTGCTGGTGATCACAATAGAACATATAAGACCATAGCCTTGTGTACAACTTGGAGACCCCATTACCAAGTCAAGTAGCTCCTCCAGAAGTCTTGAAATGTGAATGGGCTCTTTGCAGGCACTGTTGCAGGCAACAAGGCAGCACTGCAGGTTGAAACATGGAGCATTATGGGTAGGCCAGCAGTCACAGCTGAGACAATAACATCTAACAGAATACAAGAGGAGAGAAAATATGTAATGTTTCCCTGCTGCTATGAGCTAACTGAAATGAGCAATGACCATTTTATTTTGCCTTGAGCCATCAAAGACACAAGCTTGTAACTGCATTTACATTCACACTATATGGTTAAATCCACACTGGCAATATTTTAACAGACATGATTCATGTGTTACTGGTGTGCAACATAAACTAAATTGCTAGACCATTTTATATATTTAGGAAATATGCTCAAATAAGTTAAAAGTCTACTTTCAACCTTGACTTACATACTTACATACTTGTATATGGTAGCACCTTTTTTCAAATCTATAACATTTACATACAATTAATGTTTCATTTTAAAAAAATAATCTAATTATATTTTTCAATATAATTAGAATGTAATTAATATAATAAAGGGGAATGAGTCCTTACCCCAAGTGAAGGAGTTTAAGTACCTCGGGGTCTTGTTCGCGAGTGAGGGGACTATGGAGCGAGAGATTGGCTGGAGAATCAGAGCAGCAGGAGCGGTATTGCAATTGCTTTACCGCACCGTTGTGACGAAAAGAGAGCTGAGCCGGAAGGCAAAGCACTCGATCTACCGGATCCTCGGGATCCCCCAGTCAGAGATTTCTCTGTTTGCATGATGTGTAAAACCTTTTGTGTGTCACCTTCATGTCAGGAGTAAACATTGAGAAAGTTCTGGCGCGTGTCTTACGGCCATAAACTCAGTAATGAGAATCAGCGCTAACGAATGCCAATACATGTAAATGGTGTGTGACCGCTCACTCGAAATACCTTCCTCCCAGCCACGCAAGGCGACATCATGATAATAAGATGGCTCGCCATGGTGGCAGATGCGCGCATGCCTTTACAATTCCCTCGACCCCGGCGCGCGCCTAAACAGTACCTCTGACCGCCTGTGGGACAGCCACCCACACTTGAGAGAGAGTGCGTGCCTTCGTGTTTATAGACTGGCGGTGGGAGCTTTCTCTTTTGTGCGCAAATCACCTTCCTCTCCCTTCCCCCCGGCACGCAAACATCCCCCCAGCGAGCGCCTTGATGATTTTCCCCTCGCGTGAACCCTGAGGGCGTCCGCCCTCGCCTCCACCTGCTTCGATCTTTTGTTATCGTCATCTCCTTCATTTCAATGACAAAGTTTCCGAGCTACCCCCACCCAGCTCCGCTATACGGGATGCCCTGGTTACTTTATGGCCCCAGAAGGGTTCAAACTCCCCACCCTTGTGTAGTCTATTCTCTGACTGGCTGTGAGAATATGAAGTGACGTAGCAGGCTTGTCACCAAACACAAAATAAAATTAAAATTAAAAATGCAATCCTGACGAATTTGTTAATCTTCTTATTTAAAATAATAGATACAAGGAAATCAGTCAACATTTGAGCTTGGCTATAGCCTACAGTCACATGTTTTAACAGGTTAGTTTTTAGGCCACTCATAAGGTTAAGCATTATTCGTTGTATATGTTGCACCTGCAGCCATTCTATATCCTCGACAAGAGTAGAATTGTGGGCGTTTCTGTTTTCGCCCTAACACACTAAATTCCCTTAGTAATGCTAGCAGGGGGTTTAATTTTGGATTAAAGTTCTCATTGGAATCTGTGTAAAAGGAAATGTGATTAGTGTACGAGCACCCAACAGCGGTAATGACATTAGGACACCGTGCGCGCTGATCATAGATTTTTGGAAAGCTTCGCCAAGGGGAATGAATCGAGGCACCGGGCCGTGGCTAACGTTGTTATACTTTGCAGGATTCTTTAATATGTGCATTTCAATTAATATATATTCGGGACCGTGTCTACTCTCGTGAGAGAAATGTTCTCCTTTGTTGGCATTGCCAGCCACCAGAAAGCTTGGCATCATAGTGTGTGTGCATAGTAAAACTATGCGTGGTCAATTTGAATATCATATTTCACTGTGAATATGACTTTATAGTTGACTGTTAGATGGCAAATATTTCAATACTGGAGCCTTATGCTGGGTCTTATTTGTACAGCCCTATTTTGTAGGCTATTGATCTAGTTCTTGCTAGCTGGTGTTTTTCTTAGGCATGACCGGTCTCAAAGAGAGTATCTAGCTAAATAAAGGAAAATTAAATGAAAGAAATGTTCACTTAAATCAACATGTCTGAAAGCTGGACCCCATTATGTCTGCCATGGGCCTTCTAAAGTCATCTAGAACGCCTCAACATTGTCTGTATATGCCAGCAGCTCTGCATAATCATGTCCATGTGTTTGTACAGAGACAGATGGTAGGGAGAGCAAACCTCTGCTGCCTGAATGTTCCCACGAGTCACTTGAGGAATTTAAAATGCAGATAAACTCCATTAGAGCAACGCACTATATACTCATGTTCTAGATGGCTTGCGATAATTTATTTTATGGAGACGAATTAACAGTTATGAGATACGTGTGGCGTCAGACAGCTATAGATCTGAGTGTACAGACTATTGAGAATACGTGTGAATTGCCTCTCATCTCTTGATTAATCGGGTAAAATGTGATCTTACAAGACCACTTTTGAAGATATGTTCCATGCGAGGACCGGGAAGATAAATATGTGGAATTAGATTTGATCTGATATAGCCTGCAATCTGAAAGCCCGAGTTAATTCTGCCTCGATGTTTCGGGGAATAGGGCGAGTGGTGGACAGGGGTCTGAACAGATGTAATTGTAGGTTCGGGTCGTCGGAAGCTCCAGCCAGATGGCTCAGACTGTGCACGCGCTCCCAGAGGATCCCCTGCATGTGTTTGCGCTCTCTAAACGCCAGAATGAGTTAGCAGGATGCTAATTTGGCTGGGGTTATAAAAAGTTGTATGCTGTTGGGCGGCGTTTGGAGTGCGTGGTGGGGTGGGGTGTTGGATGTCATCGCGGTGCGAGGCGCTTTCAGCCCGAGGGGAGCTCCTTTCAGAGATTCGCCACGCGCGGTTTCCCGGTGGAGAATATAATGGCGCGCGGCTCACAGCGCTACTCCCGTATCCCCCCACCCCCCCACCCCACCCCACATACACAAACAAACGCACACCGCCTCTATTCTTACAAGTAACTTAAAATAGATGCTTAGAAAGAAAATTGCCCTGCTATCCTCTCTCTGATAAACGCCTTTTCTCTATTATTAATATAGCCAATATCCCATCGCATTTAAGCCGACTGAGCAACAATTAAAGCTGGCTGTTGTTTTTTCAGTTTATGGAGACCTATCTGTGACGTAATTAAAAAAGGCGTATTCCTTTTTACCCTACTTTTTAGACCGCTGCTTTACGCGACGACTGCCCACACATAAAAACGTGATTAAAAGTTGTGTTACAGCAAATATGCTTTTTTACCCAAGACAAGACTGAACTGCACGCAAACTCTTGCATTTTACGCACACAACAAATGAGCCAGTTTGGCACACGTTGTGAATTGGGGCCGTAACAAAGCCATGCTGGTTCGGGTCAGTTTTCTGACCATTAAGTTGAGCCAGGAATAATTCCTCCTCTCGCGCTATTGTTGTGACACACTTTAATTCTTAGTCCTTTATGGGGGTATAGACAGAGGCAGGTCCGCCATCAATAGCCCCTCTGTGCTGCAACTGGACACCGCGCAGGCTGCGAAGGGGCATTCACTTGGTTTAAGGGAGGAGGAGGGGTCGAGTAGACAACAGGAGGTGGGGAAGGTTTTTTGTGTGTGTGTGTGTTTGTGAGTGAGGAAAAAAGACGCAGTTTGGATGCGGGGAGGGCTGAGATAGTCACGGGAGCGCGACAGAGCAGAGCGCACGGAGCAGCCATACACACGCACATACATACACACAAGGAGAGCTGCGCCTATTCTTGCTCAGCGCTCGGACAGACTCTCTCACTCAGTCACTCGTGCACCCACAAAGGGCGGCGGGCGTGTGTGGATATACGTGCAACATATCTGTCTATAGAGCACAAGAACATCGAGGTGTGTGCTTTATTTATTTTGTACAAAGACTTGAGGGTATTCCCCTTCTCTGCGCTTGGTTTCTTCGACTTTTTGCAAGCAGTGACCAAAAGGAACGGATTTTACATGTAATACTTTTAAGCTAGGCATCGATCCCAACATCTTTCCTCTGTGGAATATATCCACAGTCCAGACTGGAGAGGATGGGACCGAAAATGCACCAAACCAAATGGAATATATCGTCTATCGCTGTGCTGAAACTACTGTTTTTGTTCCTGGTTACGCAAGGCGTCAGCGGTAAGACTTTAAAATATAAAGTTTACGAGGAGCAAAAAGTGGGCACTGTTATTGCACGACTAAAAGAGGATGTATCTGGCATTTTGTCCAAGTTACCCAGTTCGCTTTCCTTTCGGTTCCGCGCTATGCAACGGGGGAACACGCCGTTTCTCTCGGTTCGAGAGGAGGACGGGGAAATTACGATTGGCACCAAGATTGACAGAGAAAAGCTCTGTGATAAGAACCTCAATTGTTCGATCGAATTCGACGTGGTCACACTTCCTACAGAGTATCTGCAGCTTTTTCACGTAGAGGTAGAAGTGCTGGACATCAACGACAATTCCCCGCACTTCTCCCGTGCCATAATCCCTATTGAGATCTCCGAGAGCGCGTCCGTGGGTACGCGCGTCCCTCTGGATGCCGCCACAGACTCAGACGTCGGCGATAACTCGCTGAACACCTACTCGCTCACGCCGAATAACTTTTTCAAAATCGACGTCAGGACGAGAACAGACGGTGCAAAATATGCGGAGCTGGTCATAATGCGAGAATTAGACCGAGAGTTGCAGTCCAGCTACCAGCTCCAGTTGACCGCCTCCGACAACGGAGTCCCCTCTAAGTCTGGCTCCACCTTGCTGAAGATCAGTATCTCTGATTCCAACGACAACAGCCCAGCATTTGACGAACAGGCTTATGTTATCAATTTGTTGGAAAATTCCCCATTTGGTGCTTTACTCATTGATCTGAACGCCACAGACCCAGATGAGGGTACTAATGGGAAAATTGTATACTCTTTCAGCAGTCACATTTCACCTAAGATCTTGGAAACATTTAAAATAAATCCAGAAAACGGCCACATTACGCTTATTAAAAAAGTGGACTATGAAGCGACTTCATCCTATGAACTAGATGTCCAGGCTCAGGACATGGGCCCAAATTCCATCCCAGGTCTCTGCAAAATTGTAGTGAAAGTGGTGGACATCAATGACAACAAACCGGAGATCAACATCAACTTGATGACGCCAGGCAAAGAGGAAGTGGCTTATATTTCCGAAGGGGCACCCGTTGATACTTTCATAGCCCTGGTGCGCGTTGATGACATTGATGCAGGCCTCAATGGTGAGGTCATATGTAGGCTGCATGGCCACGGACATTTTAGACTCCAAAAGACCTATGAGAAGAACTACATGATCCTCACCAATGTTTCCTTAGACAGAGAGAAGAGGTCAGAGTATAGCCTGACAGTCATAGCTGAAGATAGAGGCTCCCCAAGCCTCTCCACCATAAAACACTTCACTGTGCAAGTCTTGGATGACAACGACAACCCTCCCCGTTTTGAAAAAAGTCGCTATGAGGTCTTCAAGTCTGAGAATAACTCCCCTGGGGCGTACCTCATGACCGTGGTGGCTTCAGATCCAGATTTGGGCACCAACGGCCAAGTCACTTATACAATTGTGGACACATTGGTCCAAGGGAGTCCCATTTCCACCTATGTCACTGTTGACCCTTCCAACGGTGCCATCTATGCCTTACGTAGCTTCGACCACGAAGACGTAAGCCGCATCACCTTCATGGTGCAGGCGTGTGATGGGGGAAACCCTTCCCTGTCAGCCAACACCACGGTCCTGCTAACGGTCCTAGATGAAAATGACAACGCGCCAGTCATCCACTCTCCTTCTCTACGGAACCACACAGCTGAGCTGCCCGTTTGGAAATATGCCTCGCCCGGGCAGTTGGTCACCACGCTCAAGGTCACTGACCGCGATGCCGGGGCCAATGGAGAGCTGAGCTGTGCTATCATTTGGGGCAATGAGGACAGACTTTTTACCATGGATGCGCGCCGTTGCGAGCTCCGAACCAACGGCAGTCTGGAGCAGGCCCTGAGGGACGTGATGGAGATCAGGGTGGAGGTGCAGGACAGGGGTACCAATCGGTTGTCGACTGGGGCTGTTTTCAGGATCTGCTTGCAGGAGAACATGGATATCCTTCCCCCTTTGCACCCCACCGGCTCCAGCCAGCCTCCACTGGACCTCTCGCTCATTGTCATCATCTCCCTTGGTGCTGTCTGCGCCCTGTTGCTCATCGTCATGGTGATGTTTGCCACGTCCCGCTGTAACCGGGAGAAGAAAGACCCACGACACAATTACAACTGTCGCGTTGCAGAGAACAGCTATCAGAACCATCCGAAGAAGCCCGCCAGGCAAATCCACAAGGGCGACATCACCCTAGTCCCAACCATCAACGGGACCCTGCCCGTCCGGGCACACCCACGTTCCCCTTCGGCCTCCCCTGCGCCTGAGAGAGGCACGCTGGATGGCAGACAGAGCCACCACAGCCGCCAATCCCTCAACAGCCTGGTCACCATCTCCTCCACTCATGTTGCGGAGAACTTTGCACTGGAACTGGCACATGCCACACCCCCTGTCGAGGTAAGAGTTGTGATGATCCTGTAACCATTAACAGTTAATGTCTACTGTACTTTTTACAATCATTGGGAGTACATGTCCATCTAATGTTAGTGTTATCCTGTTCAAGACTTTTATTATATATAGATATCGTCTAAATTTCACTGCATCAACTACTTGTTAGGCAATGTTGAATGATATTGAATATTAGATACAGAACAGAGTGGTTATATTCAGTATTTTCTCTTATGTGTCCTTTGCCCCCATATTTTGTTATTCTCCAGCCCCTTGAGTTACATATTCATTGGCCATCATTTTATTATTCAAGAGCAAATCACAAAGTCACACCATAAAATCCACCAACCCACCATTCCCCCCCACCCCATTGTTGTTTGTTGTTGCTTGTCTGATTCCATCCCAATTCATTTTTTCCCCTCTCCATTTTTTCCCCTTTTATTTTACTTTATTTTTTCCCTTCTCCCCTCTGTTTTTGTTCTCTTGGGATTGTAGCAAGTCTCACAGCTTCTGTCCATGCTCCACCAGGGCCAGTACCAGCCTCGTCCAAGCTTCAGGGGGAACAAATATACCAGGAGCTACAGGTAAATGAGGGCTTCACAAAACACACACACACACAAAATGCAGTGGTTTTCACGTACTGTTTTTTTTCTTAATGGTATAATTTATAACATTATTAGAATTATTATGACACAATTATTACTTCTTTGCGTAGAAGCAAGAGTCAATACATTTGCAAATCACAGCAAAATAAGTGTCTACTTTAACTTCTCCCATTATGTTAAATAGATCCAACTTTTATATTTTCACAATATTTTTGAGCTATAGGCTTGGAAATCATTTAAGCTTTACAAATACTGCTATTCACTCTATTGTTAGATATTCTTTATGCATAATGTGTGATGGATTTCATCATCAAACACAGGTTTGTCATGACATGTTCCCTTTCATGCAATTCTGTTCAGCACCTTAAACAACACCTAATAACATCACTTCATTATTTACATACGTAATATACTGTACATATTATATTGTATGAGTATTAGTGATGGTTCTGTGGTTCTCGACACTAGCTTTCACCAATACTGCACATCCTTGTGGCGTGAGCCCAACTGTTAGCTTAATAACATTTTGTATCAATGATGCAACATTTGCATCATTTTATGCAAAACTCTCCCAGCATGTCTACTCAGTTCTGTGCAAGTGTGAGTTATTATGATTCATTGGCAGCATGGCATACGTCAGTCTTCATCCTCTCTCTCAATGTGTGTCTCCAGATATGCACTAAACGAGATGGACAAGTTCAGCTTGAAGGACAGTGGCCGTGGAGACAGTGAGGCGGGCGATAGTGACTATGACCCGGGGAGAGAGTCTCCGATGGACAGACTGTTGGGTGAGGGCTTTACTGAGCTTTACGCCCTCGATGGCCAGCACAGGCCGCATGCAGGTACACCCCCCAACCCTACCCTACCCCACCCTACCCCATCCTATCCTACCCCATTCCCCCCTACTCCATCCTATTCTATCCCACCCTACCCTATCCTACCCTACCCTACCCCACCCTACCCCATCCTATCCTACCCCATCCCAACCTACCCCATTCCCCCCTACCCCATCCTATCCTACCCCATCCCAAAATACCCCATTCCCCCCTACACCACCCTATCCTACCCCATGCTACCCTATCCTACCTTACCTAGGGCTGCACGATTTGACCAAAAAGTAATATTGCAATTAGTAAAGCAAATATTGCAATTGGCGATTGTGATATAGTAAGCAGCTCTCATAATTCTCTTTCCTTTATTATCAAAGCTTAAAAGTACTATGTGCTTATTTTTAAATATAGCAGCAAACTAATATTTTCTATGTAAAGGTACAATACAGTATAGTGGAGTATATCCTAAACAGATAATTAATTGATGCTGGCATGCTTAATGTGACATAGTGGTAAAAGGTCATATAGAACCA
Source organism: Speoplatyrhinus poulsoni (assembly GCA_025447795.1). Taxonomy (NCBI): domain Eukaryota; kingdom Metazoa; phylum Chordata; class Actinopteri; order Percopsiformes; family Amblyopsidae; genus Speoplatyrhinus; species Speoplatyrhinus poulsoni. Next base: position 126,459 of record JAOEGT010000002.1, read on the forward strand.
CCTAAATTAGCACATAAAAAAAGCATAAGTAATAAGGTAGCCTACTGTACATGTATTTTGAAATATGTAATATAGTAATATGCAATTCAATTAATTTAAATAAAATCTCAAAATGATATCTACATTTATGCAAAATATAAAATAAGGCTTTTCTGACTAACATGATTTATGTAGGCCTACAGTACCTTTCTGGTCAATGTTGCTTATCCCGAAATAATGCCAAAGAATTGGAGTGAATGTAAATTGCAATATGTTCTTTACCGTTATTTCGGGATAAGCAACATTGACCGCTGCTCTTTTGAATCAAAATAATTATAATAGGCCTAAGTTTTAATCAAACAAGCAAACTGATCAGGCAGTAGAAACACATGAGGGTAGAAAACAAGTGATAGCTCTCGAAGCCATTTATAGTGAATCTGCCTCGTTGTCATTCTGACTTATGCATAAATATGAAACATGCCTAAAATCTGCTGTGACAGCTACTGTATTTTCACAACCAGCAAGTAACAAACCCAGAATTAAGTTGTTATAAGCTCGGCTTGCCGAACCTAACATCCGAGCCATTAAGAGATGATAATAGATACCGGTAGACGCACGAGTCAGCTTCACGCAATATTAATGGAGAGCTGCTTTTCCCCCAGTTGGCGTGGATAGTCCTATAACACGTTGTACCCTGTCTCAAGGCAGGGGAGCCTGTGAATTGACAGAGACATCTAACTGGTCTTGGACCGTCTTGCACTCGCGCTTAGCACGGAGGTAATACGCGAAGGTTGTCTACATTATTTAGAAATAATCGCAGGATTTTGCGGTTACATAATCGCACAAGGTCATCGTTTCGATTGAAATGCGATTATTTGTGCAGCCCTAATCCTACCCTACCTTAAACTTCCCTCCCCGTATACAGCCCTCACACATCTTTGTGCTCTTCCAATCCTGCACACATTCTGTCACACCACCCCCTTGTGGTCAGAGCTGTTTAACTAATCTGGCATTTTGTGGTGGTGTTGTGTGTGTGTGTTTGTGTGTGCGTGTGTGTGTGTGTGTAATGGGGTAGATAAGACACACCATTAATGCCACAGTAAATATGGAATATGTAATATCTTTCAGGTTTATACTATTTTCTCTACTGCCGATAATGCTATCAGACAAGCTACCTTGTTCGATATAGAATCTCAACAGATTCAAACAATATACATTGATTGAAACTATAGCCCATCAGAGAACCCTAGCATGTGTCGCTAAGCAACCGATTGTAGTCCAAAACCTCTTGACACACTTGCATACACATCCATACGCAAACACATATCCCCTCTTAACCTGGCAGCCATCATCACACGTTGGTGAGGTGACGGCACTACCTTTCATCACGCCATCTCTCTCCCTCCTTCTCTCCCTCTCTAGCTCGATCTCTCTCTCTCCCCCTCTCTCCCCTTCACACTCTCTCTCTCCCCTCTCTCTCTCTCGCTCCCATCTATCTCCCTCTTTCTCTCTCTCTCTATCGCCCTCCTCCCCTCTCTCTCCCTCCCCTCTCTCCTTCACTCACTCTCTCTCTCTCTTACCCTCCCCTCTCTCTATCTCTC
>JAOEGT010000002.1:128415-140048 GCA_025447795.1 Speoplatyrhinus poulsoni
CTCTCTTCCACTCCCCTCTCTCTATCTCTCCCCTCGCTCTCTCCCCCCCTCTCTCTCTCTCTCTCTCTCTCTCTCTCTCTTTCTCTTCCTCTCCCCTCTCTCTCTCTCTCTCTCCCTCTCTCTCTCTCTCTTCCCTGCCGGTTGTCATCCCCTCCTACCATTTCTCTGTATTCTCCCTGGTCACCTCCCTGTCAGTCAGTGTCCATACGCCTCCCCCCCCTCCCAATTAAGTCTCACCCAGATAGATGGGCTCTCTAATTGCCCAGCACCTCTCTCTCTCCTCCGTCACATGCAGCGCTCATTAGTCAGCGCTCACCCTCCCCAAACCCTCACCTCACCTTTAGCCGTCCAAATGGAAGACCTCTCTTCTGATAGCACAAAAAAACACTGAACATTTTAATTGCTCAGTGATGGATGGTTGCTATGGAGACGACTTGGGAGTCGCGCTCGTGATTAGGGCCTTAACAGAACATAATTACACCTCGAGCCTCACCTTGCTCCACCAACGCATTCACAACCCCTACACCTACCCTCCTCCCCACCACCCACTCCTGATATTAGCGCGTGTGTGTGTGCCGCCGTGAGGATGGTGCAGTGCCACCAGTAGCACAATGCCCACTGTTTACCTTTGCTAGGAGCATGTTGCAGCTGACTGTAAGGGCAAGTGTAGAGAATGGTGTGGAGGGGTGTAGAGAGTAGTGTGAATTCACTGAGAGTCAAACAAAACAACAACAGTAAACAATCACATCACCGTGGAAGCAGACTGAGCAAGCAGTAAATGTATAGCATTAACTTGGCAAGAAATATAGAAGCCAAAACTCAATTGATTTGTTGAGCTCATTGTCAATGAGCAGGTTAAGCTAATATTGTTTTAAATTTCACATGATGCATTTGAATAGCTGCCAACTTTCATTTGTATCTTCTGTGCTGTTCATTATTGGACCACATCTGCTATCCAGAGTTGGAACACTGGGGACTGAAAGAGTGCAGTTGAGGCTAAACATCTATTGAATCGTCAGTATTTGAGCCAGCTGTCAATCATATATTCATATAGACTCATATGTGAGTCAGTTGAATGAATAAGTTAGTCTGTCAGCCAGGCGAGCAGTTGTGCTGAGAAATTAATGTGTTCTTTTCACTTCACACTCAAATATTTCATTGAGTTAAATCTTTCATTTTTACCCTTTCATAAATGAGGCACCCGATCTGTTGCTGCCCCTGTCTGTCCTCCCCCCTCGCCCTTTCCAATGTGCCCAAATGCACTTTTCATCTCCTCTAAGATGTATTATAAATGTTCCTTTCATGTTAATGAGGGCATAATGAAGTCCCTCAAAAGCGCGACTGCAAAGTGCCGCACTCCTTTAATGAAGGCTTTAAGTTGGCATATTTGATTTGTCTAATTTATTCTTCAGAGATTTTCTATTTGAAGATTTAATATTGAAAAGAGGGACTTGAAAGGGAAATATACAGGGCTTTTAGAGGAAGAGTTCTACTGAATAGGTAATAGGCATTGATCTGGCTTTTGGAATTGTTCCTGTGTGGTAAATACATTTGAAGGTAGCAGGCCTCCCTGCTGGGTTTCTCCTCAGCCTAATTAGGGCAGATTTCTACCATGTGCCCAGAAACAGCATAGCACGCGCCTAGAGAGAGCCAGTCAAATATTAGCTCAACACAGCAAACAACTGACAAGCAATTGTCCTCCTAACCTTATCCTTTATCTCATTATTTTTTTCATAGTGCTGCCTCCTAATTCTTCCCAATGATTATTTAAATTCAGTATAGGGCATTTGTTAGCGAATGCAGGCTAATTATTAATTAACAGTGCATATTTGTTTCAGCAAAATTCCCACTGCTCTCTTCAATGCACTCTTTTCTGAGCTCTGTTGTAGCTACACTACATGGTGTGTATCTGGAGTCGTGCTTGTGGTTGACACAAGCATCACAATAACACAATATCCTCTCCCACTTTGTCGATGCATGGGGGAGGAGCAGGTTAAGGGGTGTGGTTTGTTTCCATGTAAAATGTATGCTGTACAGCCCTTTGAGACTGCAACGCGATAAAGGGCTATATAAATAAAATTGACTTGACATGGTTGCCACTCCTCCCTTCCCTTTGTACACAGTTTCAAAACATAAACAATGAGCTGGGGAGAGGACATACAGCATAATCACTGTAAACAATTGTATTGCCGCCTTGCTAACAGCGACCTTCTTCCTTGTCTCTCCAGCGATGAGGTTCTGCACCGAGGAGTGTCGCGTGCTGGGTCACTCAGACCAGTGCTGGATGCCTCCCGTGCCCTCGCCCTCCTCCGACTACCGCAGCAACCTGTACATCCCAGGCGAGGAAGCGCGTCCCGCCGTCGCCGCCCCCGCCCAGGAAAAGACCCCGCAGCCCTGCACCGACGACGGCGGCGGCGGCGCTCGCAGCCAGAGCTTCTCCACCTTTGGGAAGGACCACGGGGGCGGGGACGGGGAGGGGGAGGCGGGCCGGGGCGATGGGGCCGAGGACGACCTGTGTGGGACCACCTCCTTGCTGTCGGAGATGAGCAGCGTCTTCCAGCGCCTGCTGCCCCCGGCGCTGGATTCCTACACTCAGGTCAGCGAGGGCCAGAAGGGCACCAGTGCCAGCGGAATGGGGGTCCCGCTAAGCGGGTCTCTGGACCGCCGGAGGAGCCACCTCCCCGGGAAGCCCAGCCCCTCTGTGCACCAGCAGGGCGTGGCTGCGTGGGCAGCCAACACACACTTCCAGAACCCCGGGAGTAGCATAGGGCCGACGGGCCACCACCAGAATGGCAGCTACCACACCCTCAAGCCCAACACCAAGCTGAGCTCCCAAAGCAACAACCACAAAGGCTTGCAGGCCCCCAAAAACAGCCCCCAGAACAACAGCCAGAACCTCAAGGCCCACAATATGCCCCTGCTCACGGCCATGGTGAGCCCCACTCTGGTGCAACCATCGCCAGTGGCGGTCCCTGTCCAGGTGCCTCCTCCCGGTCCTTCATCCAAATGGCTGCCAGCCATGGAGGAGATCCCCGAAAACTACGAGGAAGACGACTTTGAGTCTGTACTCGGCCACCTTCAAGGCAAACGCAGCGACAGTCGCAACGAGCTAATGGACGCCAGCGAGCTAGTGGCCGAGATCAACAAACTGTTACAGGACGTCCGGCAGAGCTAGGGCATTTCCTGTTTACAAACGTATCCACGTGACCTGCCTACATATTGCGCTTTCATGGGAGGCGGTTACCATATTTATCTGCGCCAAGAGCAAATTAGTCTTGATGGCCAAAAAGTCCAATACAAAAAAAAAAAAAATAGTAATATTTGAAATATGAGACCTGCAATTGTCGTTAAAGTTGCATTTATGATGTGTGTTTTGTGAATGCTAAATATCCAAAAAATTGTTTGTAATTGATGGTTTGGTACACAATGTACACTATGTGACGGTATTTATCTTTGTATTTTAAAAATACATTTGTATACTTATATTTATAAAAAGTGTATATAAACTTAATCAGAAGTCTATTTTTATATTTGAATGCATGTTAAGTACAAGCAAATTGAATCAATACTTGGACATGCGTTTGACATTCTACATATTTAAATGGTCTTTTGTATTGTGTCCCTTTTTTAATCTCACTTCGATATGTATACATATTAATTAATGGACATGTGTTTGTGGTTAAATGTTGGAAAGGGAAGGTACGCAAATAAAAATGATAAATCATATACATGAGCATCAACGATTCATCTTAATTCATTTTAAGAATTATAGCCAATAGTTTATGTATTTGTGCTGATTTAGCAAACATTGGCAATGCCATTGAGAATGATTACTTGTAAATCTACCATAATATGACACATTAAAGAATACTGTAGGTTAAAAGACTACAAAGAGCTGAATGCCTACTTATACTGTGCTGTGTGTAGACTGCTTTTCCTTGTTGTAGCCTAAATATAAAGACAATCTGTCAAATTGAGACTGATTCCAAGTGTGATGATATGGGGTTTCTGAACCACTTAAAGGTTTCTTGAAGCAAGAAAAAGAACAACAATGGAGTGAAGTCACAGTCTTCAGAGTTCACAAAATGGAGTACGACTCAGACAACAGGTATAGAAAGGCTGAGAGCATTTCGGTGGTTCTTTGACGATCTATCTCAGTGCTTTGTTACTTTAAGTGGAAGGGACAGCTTGCTGGATACGTGTGACACCTAGAGGTTGACTACATGCATTGTATAACCACAATGTACAAACTAAACTACATACAGTGGGAGAAGGGGAACAGAGCCCCCTATAGGAGGACATTTGTTATTACATGTAGGCAGGTTTTTATTGCAGCGGGATACATACTCTCCTACATTTAAAATCCACAACCAAGCATACGTGCTCACAGAGGGAAGACAAAGGTCACACACAGGTACAGACATGTAGTCTATAATATGTTTTTACTAGTGTGTAAAGTGTGTTAAACCTTCAGTAATTGGCATGCATTCAAGGGTATGTGTGTATTCAATAGTGTCAGTACACGTGTATGAAATGGCCCATCCCCAAAACACACATGCAAGCTTTAGCCCCTGCGCATTATAATCTTCCCACACATTGCTGAAAATATCCCTGCATTATTAGGCATTATCTGCGACGAGGGGTTGAAAGATGGCTGACTAACATGTTTGGCTGGCAGCTGTACCCAAACGATTCATTCACTCGTTCACCCTGCCTCGTCCACATTTTGCTGTAACTCTCATTCACACCCACTTTATACATTTTTGGAATAAAAGAGAATATTATAAAGGATATTAAAAACATGACTAGATAGATTAAATAGTCAAATAGTCAAATATAATTTAGAAAGATGTAAATTTGTAAATAATATGGAATTTTGGAGGGAAAAGGACAAAATAGAGAATTTAAAAAAACTTATGAACAATGCAATAATGAATATAGAAAAGGGAGTTGAATAGAGCTGGTAAACCAAGAGCGAGAGACATACATGTTTCAGGGAGCAAAGAGAGATGTTAAAGAGACAGCAAGAACGGCTGTTAGAGAGAGAGAGAGAGAGAGAGAGAGAGAGAGAGAGAGACATGAGATAAAAAGAATGAGGCTGGGGTCTATTGTTAGAAGAACTGCGTGTGTGTGCGTGTGTGCATGTGTGCGTGTGTGTGTGTTTAAGAGGAAGCCAGCGTTTTGGGCTTTTCACAGTCAGCCCTTTTCTCCCTACATAATAAAGCTTCACATCACCCTCCCAGTACACCACACACACACCTAATACACTGTTGCATGGGCATACAGACGCACACACAGACATACTGTAGACAAGCACAAATATGTTGTGCACGCACCATTTTACAAACAAACAAAGACACACACACACACACACACACACACACACACACACACACACAGAGGGCAGCATGACCTAACCTTCTGATAAATCAAACTGTGCATGTATGCACACACACACACACAGACACACACCTGTTCTGCTATCGCCTCTGTGCAGATCCGACAGCGACAATCCCAGCAGGAATGAAGCACAGCGCTCTGCTCATCTGCTCTGGCTATTGTCATGAAGCACAGCAGATACTGTCTGCATGTCTGTCTGCGTGTGTGTGTGTCTGTGTGTGTCATTACAATTTTTGTATAGATTGAGTAGACAAACGGAGGAAACTAGCACAAACACCAGACTGATTAAAGCCATTCATCATGTTGGAGCCTGTAATACAGCCGGCATTCTCTGGCGGTTTTGAGGAGGAGTCTTGTTTCTCCTCTCCTCTCCTCTCCTCTCTGCTCCTATCCTCAGTTTATATAAGTAGCAGACTAAAAACAGCACATACAGTGCATATTAATTACAATAAAATTGATAACTGCACGTTGGCTGGAGGTGTTCTAAACAAACTATTAGAAAAATATCCAACATTTAGACAACGCAGCGCATCTCACAGATCATGTCACAGCACAATCGAGGGGTCGAGAGATTTATTGTAGTATTTTATGTCTAGCTTTGTGCACTTGTTTACATGTAAACAATCCCTAAGGTACACATAACCACATAACAGTCAGCAGAACGACTTATACATTTAAATCATGTTTGTGCAGAATAGGAGCCTCTGTAAGTGTACAGTGTAAGTGAAAAGGTATGACTGTGAATGTGGGCATGTGGTAATGAATAGCTAGGTGTGAATGGCCACTGTAACATTGATATGAGGTAGGCTTATGACCACAGTGGGAGCAGACTTCCCAACCCCCCACCCTCACACACACTATCAGTACTCTTATTGTTCTGCTGATAGACCACTATCTAGATACAGCCAGCCCCTATCATCTGCCAACACAGCAGTCATTGCTCAGTGTGGGCACTACTGCGCGTGTGTGACTGTGTTGTCTTATTATCTAGGTGTGTGTATGTGTGTGTGTGTGTGTGTGTGTGTGTGCGTGTGTGTGTGTGTGTATGATTGTGTGTGAATGTGATGTCTTATTGTCTATGTGTGTGTACAGTATGAGTCAATATCAATTTTAAGTGCGATATATTTCTATGTTTGAACGTGGGTGTGTGTATTTAATTGTGTGTGCTTGTGGCAGTGTTTTTATGTGCGCACACAAACAGATGTGCACACAGCAGGCCTACATTTCTGCGTACATCCGAGTAGTAATTTGTGGGTGTGTGTTTGCTAAATTGTAGTGAATGTATGTGTGTCTAAGTGTATTTATGATGCATACAATGACACACACACACACATGCATTGTGGAGGTCCTCTTTATTGAGCTTGAGGCAGCTTCAGACTGTGTGTGTGTGTTTGTGTGTGTGTGTGTGTGTGTGTCTGTGTGTGTGCGCGAAGTGTGCGTGTAAGCTCTCAATAAGCCGGTGTAATCTGGCTGTATAGGGCTGTAAACACCTTGGTGGGCGAAGGCTGCTATCTGTGGACACACCATGGTTATCTGAGACTGCCCACAGCAGATTAAGTCTGATAGCAGCTTTTATTTGTGTGAGTGCGCGTGTGTGTGTAGGTTTACAATAGCTGACAATACTTCTAGAGAAGTAGAATGAAGCCAAAAAGGCCTACTGTGTTAGAGAACCGCATTATGCTCTGTATGGGAAAACCTTAACTAACTTGAATGTACCACACTGTCATATTGAAGCCAACTCGCAATTAAAGTATTTGTCACATTGCCTTGCGCAAAGCAGCTAGCCAACAACAGTCAAGACGTTAGAATAATGTTGCTGCATCATTCATTGGAATGATTCATCATTCACTGACGTGCCAATGAGTCTCTCACCTGAATCGTGTACCTCGCTTGCCAAGATGCTTCCGAACACGATGCTAACACGCACGTTGGCTAGCTCTCCCAAAACAGTAAACTGCTATGCTAGCACTCATTTATCAAACGGTGCTGGATAAACACGTCAACAAACATTTCCCCTTGCCAGAGGAGAAAAAGACGCTGATGAATGAATCTGTTAAGAAATAACCCTTGAAGACATTTCTTTTATGAGATAATGACAGGGGTGTATATGTGTGTGTGTGTGTGTAGCAGGTGTAGGGCAGCTATGGATTGCACACATTTGAATTAAATGCACACACCTCAATTTAGTAAAAGTGACCGCCACAGAATCTAAATGATCTCCCCCAGCTCATCTTTTATGTTTGAAACTATGGTACATTAAAGTGCATGTCTAAAACGGGAGTAGAGAACTTGTACGGAGAGCCATATGGGTAGAGGAGAGCTATAGGCACATGGATCTTATTTTGATATTCCGTTGACCAATCTCCAACCCCCAAATTTTAATATTTCATATTCAATCACCAGCATCAATTCATACATTTTATTAAGATCAAAGATTAATGTAGGATACTATTATGTAACCCCGTCATGGGTGTACATTTTTGTGGAGTGAATTTGAGGAGTGAACTTCTATCAAATTCACTTGTTATTTCACTTGTTATTTCCTCTATATAAATAAATATTATTACTGATATATTATAATTGTTTTAATGTGTTCCAGTGTTATATAATGTGGTTATATACTCAAGTAATGCACATGTGCGTACATATTTTTTTCACATACGAAGTGCTCAAAGATCCAAACTAACTGTGACAAACATTATTCTCCAGGCCACCACTAGATGGAGATGTTCCTCAAGCTGCAACATGAGCAGCAAGACGTTGATTTGCTGGTCACTGCTCTCCCACAGTGTCCTGAGGATACATCTGCCAGGCTTTTGACAAAAGAGGAAAATAGATTGGGTGCTGAAAAACAAAGGGTGAAAATCATCCCTTGCTATTCTGGCTGTCTGCCTTCACTGTCTCTCTTTCTCTTTCCTTCTCCATGCATTCTCCTCTGCTATGGCTGGTGTGTGGATATCTGTCTGCCTCCAGGAATCAGCTTTGGTTTTGATGTCCACTCCCATTAACCACCCTGCAACCTTGTCTCACTGACTCGCACAGAGCGCATTGCTTCTAATTGATGCAACACACTGCTGATTGCAGTAAAGGGATACTCCAGGATTTGATGAGTCTTAACTCCCGTGCAAAGTCGTTTCACAGTTTGGGCTTCTGGGGCTGCTATGGTGCGGTCAAGGAGATCACCTTTAAATTGTCTTCAATGGACAAACATACACAAAATGTGTGTACCTCAAAATACAACTGAATATATATATCTACAGATATGCTGTAACAAGAAAACCACACACGAACAAGCATGCATGCTGTCACGCACACACACACGTACGCACGCACGCACGCACTCACACACACACACACACACACACACACACACACACACACACACACACACACACACGCACACACGGCAGGGATTATGTATACGAGAGAAAGCCAGGTGACAGAATCAATTAAGTTGAGCTAGTGGCTTTGCTTGTTAAAGCATCGGCAAATATTTGATAAATGTCAACTCTCTCTTCTGTGACACTCTCTCCTCCATACAGGTGGATTCCCCACTAATCACAGCCCAATACTGAGACTATGACAGATGTCATGCTGACTTTGTCATTAAACCAGTAATAATATTAACAAGCTGTTTATTGTAATGTTATAATACATTATTTGATCTTTCGGGTTAACAATTACTACTAAAATGATACACAATGTCATGAATGAACTGGAATGGCACTCTGAGAAGCGTTAATCAGCCAATGTCAATTATGTCAGTCACATTAGATAACTCTTTATAGCGCCACCATGAGGCTATTTTGAACAATAATCATTAGCGTCCATCCATTGTGTCATTTTGTAATTCCTATTATTGTATACATTTTCTTACACATATTAAAAACACTCTAAATATATTTGCAAACTGAAAGGGGGGTGAGCGTTCTGAGTATATTTGGAATTGGAACAATGTAAATGATTTTGTTTTATTGAAGTTTTGAAGTTGGGGAAGAGGCAAAACTAGTTTTGTATTGTACTGCCGCTATCAGAATTTTGTTATAAGCAGATTTATGTCAAGGTTTTTCAGCTATATACATTTTCTAGCGATATCCCTAATCCATAATAATTTGGTATTTCTGAAAGTAAAAACGGTTTATGTTATCAACAATAGATAGTATTTTCTGGCCTCTTCTTCAGCTATGGAATTTGAATGGTGACAGCTTTGGTCTTAAAAGATAAGTGGAAACAGCAAAACTAGTTTGTTTTGCATTGCTGTCTACATTTTTGTTATTGAACTGCTTGACTTGACCTGACCAAATAGTTCAATGTTATATTGTTGCTTACAGGCTGACATTTGTGTTGTTTAAGACACACTCCTTGATAACACCAGCAGATCCACATAGGCTATACAGACATCAGCTATAGAGTGTGGGTGTTCTTGTGTGAATGTGCATTTGACCACAAAATGTAGTCCGGTTTTTGTCGTGTTATGGGGCCAATGGTTGTTGTCAAGAGAGAGCGAGAGAGAGAGCGAGAAAGAGAGAAGGGATGGATGGATGGATGGATGGATGGATGGATGGATGGATGGATGGATGGATGGATGGATGGATGGATGGATAGATAGATAGATAGATAGATAGATAGATAGATAGATAGATATATAGATATATAGATAGATAGATAGATAGATAGGTGACGTGAATGAAAAACAGATGGGTACATTGAACTGCTTGCTGTGCTAATTGCAAATGTATGCTTCACTAACTTTGTTTTCACTGTGGGTGTTTATTCACACAAAAAAGCTTGCACACACACACACAAACAGAGCCCTTCATTATCTAAGCAGGGAGGGAATACATTTACAAACATACTAATGCTACTGAGCTCCGAGCCTCAGCTCCTCAGACACTGCAATACAAGCAACAATTACGGCTTGTGCACAACCATACACTGGCCTGGCTGGAAAGTGTTCGAAGTCGTTCCTCCCATCCACACCAACGGATAGTTGATTTTTGGTTGTTATTTCTTGCTGGGACAATCATTTCTTTATATATCACTCCATTGTACTGATCATATTTATGTCCAGAAAACAAAGGAATGTGCTAATTTGACTTTGAATCATAGAACATGTTATGCAACCCATTTACTTCTGATAAATAATTTCAAATAACCTCTCTTACATATCCTGTGAAGGTGGATTAATGTGACATCCGAGAGGAGTAGAACATTGGAGGAGACATGAAATATCCCAAACCCTTAAAGCACTGCAGTGATTCCTGCTTTCCCACGAGATCCCCCCACTGTAACTCATTGGGTGTGAGTGATAGGGATCCAGGGTAGAGGTGAGGGGGTTGCTATAGGAGGTCAACAGCACTCAATAGCAGATCCATGTTAGAAGCGCCAGTTCCCATAAAGCTCAGGCCTTTTCTCATGGATGGATGAATCTCAAAGGCTCGGCGGCAATAGGTCTGAGCCGGGCCGGCAACCCTTCACCAATGAAGTCGGATTTTGCATCGATTAGTGGATATAGAGAGTCAAGTGCTGTGGTTTCGCTGCCAGCCAACTCTCTTGCTTAATACTATTTTACAGCACTACATTTAGGCACTGCCAAGGCCAGAATCTCACAACCACTCATCCAGTATTCTCTGCAAAACAATGGTTTTAATCATCACTCAATCATTCTTCATTCAATCAATTTCAATCATTCTGAGGATTTGAAAATAGGTATAACATTGAGGCACACTTGTTTATCTCAGAGAATTGTATTAATTATTTAGGGGAAACTTATTTCTTGCTGTTGCGTTAGTAGTCAGTGTAACTAAAAAACAGTATAAATATTAAAGTTATAGTTAGTAATTCTGGAGAAAGCTTGTTGATATTTAAACTCTCCAAACAAAAACACCTCTCCCTTCAATGCCATTGGGTGCTCCCTCAAAAAGCTCCACCCCACACATTGGAAACACATTGCCAAGGCAAGGATATTGTTGTTGTGTGAGGTCTGTACAACTTTGAGTTCTATCTAGGAGCCAGGGCTGTGCTAGCATGCAAAGAGAACAGGCAGCTAGTGGATCGTGAGAAGATATTTGGCTTATTGTAACGGTCTGGGCTGCGCCGCCGATGGGCGGCTCACCCCCTCCCACAGTTACTGGGGCCTGCGTGCTCCCGCCCTCAGTTTCCAGACTTGCACTTCCCCAGCGCTCCTTGTCTCACGGGTGTGTGCACTGATTGTGTATTGTTTGCACCTGGGG
>JAOEGT010000002.1:140148-151698 GCA_025447795.1 Speoplatyrhinus poulsoni
GCACACAATCAGGAGCTATCGGGTGATTGGGTTGGTTGTGTTCTCGTGTGCAGAGATAAACACTGTTTCTGTAATGTCCACAGCCTGAGATGATCTAGCAGTATAGTCATCCTAGCTCTGCCTACAGTAGCTTGCTTGTGAAGGTAGTGGGGCTTGGTAGTAGGGTTTGCAATACCTTCCAGAGTGTCATTCTAAAGTTAAACTATTTCTAAAATTGCCAATCAAACTTTGCACCAAGCTGCACCCTTTTAAAATGTAAACATCACACATTTTTACATGAAAGATCCTTGAAAATTGAGGGGTATAGCAAATGAAATTCCCCATCATGGGGAGTTGAGAGATAACTGCTCATCCTGAAAGTTCTTTCCACTGTGTCTAATCTGTAGAATTAAGTTAAAAGTGGAAGTAAATCTGGCAACCCACTCATTACTAAGCTATGGGACTTCATCCTGTTTTATCACAATATTCCACTATGGCAATAAGAACAGGTTAACACACTGTTCATACTGACATGAAAGGTATTTGATCAGTCAATCCACATGCTCCCACTGGCTCTGAAATATGGCTTTATCCTGTGAACTAAGACTTCTCTGACTGGTTGTAGCTAGAGGTGTAGAAATGGAATACATACAGAATGTAACATGACAGGATAAAATAGCACTGGAAAAGTTGACTTTTTTGAATCTACTTTTTCATCTTAATGTATTGGAAACTTGTCTGGTTTGAATTGGTGGATCAAGTGACCCATGCAATGTCATCTTGGTTTGAACTCAGCTTCATGCAAAGCACATGGATACATGTGTTATACATATGTTATGTACAGTCTGGCTAGAATCAGACTCCAATAACCATTTTACATGCGTAATAACAACCATGTATACATTTCACAACCTTCCGGGAGTCACATTTCCAGCTTTTGAATTTGCTCTCAAAAGATTGCTTTATTAGTATTAGGGAGAAGACACCATACTGTCACTACCCACTGAACAGTATACAGTAGATGAAATTGAAGATGAAGTTCTAAACAATGTGTTTAATTAAAACATGGAAAACGGATGTTGGGTTTATAAATATTTTGCAACCTTTTTTTGACAACGTAACTGTGTAACAGCTTACAGTACCTGATGACCTGACACAATATTTAGTCAAATTAGGCACGCTTTGACATAATCAAACGGGCAGCGAAAATGACCTCTCAGCAAAAGCGTGAAATTGTTTTGACAATTTCACATTAAGTATCTTGTTATTTTCCAAACATGAAGGCTTCTGCACTGTTTTCATAATTACATGCAAGGCCGTTGTACAAGTCAGCTGATGCAAATCTGCTTTTATATTCTTCATAGATATTGTACAGTGGGACACTGATGCTCATGGAATCGTGTGCATACGGTAAAGGCCAACAGAGATGATAAATACAAGCTACAAGCAGCATGCATGAACTGGTGGTGGGTTCAAGATCCGGCATTGGCCTACCTGTAAACATCCTTGAGCTTGTAATTGTACTCATTGTAAGGCACTTTGGATATAAGCAAGCGTCTGCTAAATTACCTTCAGTAAATGTATCATGTTTGTAGCCTATAGTGCTTTTTGTGTGGGTATAACAACTCTCACTCTATGCAATGTATAAATTAGCTTTCTTAGATCAAAGCATGTGATATTAATCAAAAGTAGGCTGTCATGACTCAATACAATAATGAAGGAAATAGCTCTTAAAACATATTGCATTTAGTGTACATTTTACTGTATGGATTTGTTTTACCATGCTACATTATAAAATTGTAACCTTCTATCTTCTTATAACACTAAATGGTATGGATGCAATGGTACTACAGTATGTTTAGTATGCCGCCAATGGTAAAATAAGTACAAATTACATACTGTACACATTCGAGTATTTTGTCTTTAAATATAAATATACAGTTTCATACTGATATTTTGAACCAAAACATAATATGAACTGTGGGCTCATCCCTACTAAATATTGGATACATGAAAAGCAAATGATTTACTGTAAAATAAACTGCTTAAGGAAGTAATAATGTGTTTCCCCTTTCCATTGAACTATTATAATTTAACGCATCATATTAACATTGTGAGATTGCTTGAAGGAAGTAATTTAATTAGAAAACCTCAGAAAGGTGGTGCCTTTCAATGGATTTGCCGTTAATACACATATTCATTCAAAGATGGCCTGGAACTCTGAATAAGATGAACGTTCCAAACAACAAATATAAAAAAACGAATACACATTTCTCATAGTTCTGACAAATCCTACTTATCCTATTCACATCCTGTTGGCATGTTTTCTGGAATTGGCAAGTTAACATGAGCCTGTTTTAAGCTTTTAACACTTCTATATTTATATTTTCAAGGAAACACTATGACCTCATACATTTCACATGTACGGCATTACACTCTGAAACATGTAGTTCAACCAATGCATTTGTATATAATATTACACAAATATAACATTCACAATATAAGTACTGTAGTAGGTCAGATTGTGTCCCAGATGTTAGAGGACATGATTCCATATTCCATAGAAAGGTGCCTAATTTCTTAATTAAGACACACTGTAGCCCTATAAAGTATGTTTTCCAATGGAAAGTGTTTTTTTAGAACATTCCTTTAACCAATGTGAGCCTTATGGAGCATTACGACCGTCCATACAGTTTGTCTTGAGTGAGGGACTGCATGGCCTTAAAAATGTGAGAGAGAGAGAGAGAGAGAGAGAGAGAGAGAGAGAGAGCGAGAGAGAGAAAGACGGGAGGCCAAGTGAGGAACCAGCTGCCAAGGGGAGCAACAGAGAGGGGAGGTGCCGTGGGGAGACGAGACCTGACACATGTGGTTAAGGTAGCGGGAGAAAAGGAGGCAGAGCGGTGGAGGAGCAGCGTAAAAGCCCCGACTCGCTGTATCTTAAATAGAGCATGAAGACCACACGCTCACCGTGCGGGGGTTCTCCTGTTGCCAAACGGGGCCGTGATTGCATAGTTTATGGCTGAGGCATGATGGGTAAGGATTAAAGATGGCTGCCCCGAGGGCATACAGCAATACCATTACTCTTGATGGATTCCTTCTCCCACACATATTCTCTGCAGACGTCACGGGGGCCACAAGGCTTGACTAATGCATGGCGCCATGATGGGATCAGGAGCGACAGGGGAGGGATGGCGGGAAGCTTCTGGAAAACCTCTTGCTCCCCTCTCTATTTTCTCCTCTCAGCCCACTTTGTAACAAAATAGAAGGCGCTTTTGATGAGCGCGTAAGGACTGTTGTCGTCCGCATCATGGCGCTGTCACCGTGGTGAATGATGGCGATGCCCGAGTAGTGGAAGAGAAGGCGTGGTGTGCTATGATAGGAATGTCGCTTTTAAGCGAGAAGGTGTCGACATTTCAAGGTGCGCTGAAATGCCCTTGTTAATGCCAGCATTACATACACACTTTTTGGTTGGAAACTCAGAAGCTTCTTGACCCTACTGCACGTGAGTACACACACACACACGCACACGCACACACGCACACACACACACACACATAACTCTCTGCTCATAACTCTGCTCCCACACAATGTCTGGCGGAAAACACTGTTGTTTACCCTTCCCCCTACTATTACTATTATTACTATTACATGCACTTTGTGTTTCAATCATCAACTGTGATCTGGTGAGGAAACCATGGGTTATTGGTATAGCTACTGTATTAGGCAATTGTAGATTGTACCTGTAGTGATTGAATTTCAATTAATTCATTTATTTCCAACTGTAGTGTCAGTATGGTTGCTTGGACACACACAATGAGGTATTATGTGTGACATACAGTATGGATGCAGGCAATAACTGTCGTCTTCCCCCTTGACACAGTTTGAGCTGCATTAGCAAGCAAAGTGAAAAGGAGCTGCACGCTCACCTCTGTATCAGTAAGATACAGAGGTTTCACCAGCACAATGTTGATGTAAGTAAGAGATTTGCTGAAACATATGTCAAGAACATTAACTACATATTACACATCTATCATGAGCGATCATGAGCTTTGAAGGGTATTTCCTGGATGTTCAGATAACTGCGTTTACTCAAAACGTGGTTGGCTCTTGCAAATAGCACCCCCTCAATTTGAAAAATGCTTTTAATTTAACAATTTTATGTAATTGTCTATACTTATTATCATGGTAAATAGATGTGTAATGGTATAAGACATTGTAACATGCAATGAGAATAATAAGATAAATATACAGTAATAAAACAATGACCTCTCCCCTACTGCCGTTCATTAAAGTCATATTGTGCTTAAAGGTGAAATCAGTGATTGAAACGGCCCGCTCTGTTCAAATGGGAACACAAACAAAGTGGTGCAGACTGCACCATATGACAATGTCCCAGCCTTGGTAATGTGTGTCAAATGTGTGGTGCGAAGCTCCCGAGGGAACACCCCATGATATTGAAGGGAGCTGACTACACCTTTAGCACATAACATACTGTAACATTCACATAGAAACTAAATATGGTATAAGCACCCCTACTGTATATATGTGTTGTCCATATGCTGACATCACATGAGATAGCTGCCTGTACCAATCTATGTGCTCCGTTGCACAAATGTGAAACACTTTGAAGTTCAAGACTGGATAACAAATAAGGGTGTTAGCATATAAACCTTTGGAGGAAGTTAACTAACCACTGGTCTAGATTGTGTTACAGGCCTCATTTTACCCACAGCTAGTTTACAGACACCTATAAATGAAAGAGCCAAGTCAGAGCACTGCCTGTCTCTGAGTCTTTCCCCCCCGTAATGAATGACCATTCTGCTAGACAGGCCATGGCCCACTGTCTGCCCAGCCATGTCTCTCAGCCTACAAATGTGTTTTTTGCCCAAATTGCTGTCACCATCGTTTAAATGTGCTCACCCAGGAGATGAGAGACACCCTCTCTCCTCTGCTGGCTCCTAGCCTGCCTCCTCACTCTTTGCCACGGCAATGTGCACACAGGAGCACTCTTATGTACCCTTCTGTTGCATTTCTCCACCCCCTCTCTTTTCCACCCTCTCCCTCTCTCTCTCTCTCTCTCTCTCTCTGACTCTAGTGTGTACAATTGGTATTTGTCTCACTGGTGACACTAATTGGAAAATAGCCTGAGGCTTCCCCTGGGTTGCAACCTCAACAGGCTCTTTGTTGATTAGTGGCAACCAAAGAAAGTTGGGCGAGGAAGCGGTGACAGCCGGCGATTTCTCCTGCGTGTCCCCATGAGTCGTAACCGCCCCCTCACCCCATAAAGCTCCCCACGCTGTGGCGACCACTGCAAGAAAACGTTGACGGCACCGTATTTGACCACAAACCCGAAGGGAGGAGTAAAAGAGCATTTAGGTTTTCTGTCATGCTCTGTGTGTGTGAGCATGTGAATACTCTTGTGGCGGTGAGATCAAGAGCATTATGTAAATGTAAAAAAGGAACGTGAACACAGGGAGGATGAAGTCATGTAAACACACTCAATATATTCTGTAACATCCTGGTTTAGTCGCAGCGTCATGCCCCCTCTGTATGACCTGCACCACTAGGTGGCTAGTTGGCCCTGTTTTCTACCATATGTGGTGGTATGTACAGTGGTAATAATGTAGGTGTCTAAAGCTGTCCCCTCACTACAGTGTCCGATTTGCTCCTCCTGACGGGGGCAAGGCTGGCCGGAACCGATCATCTGCCCAAATTATCCTGTAGTGTGAGGTGTTCACAGACCGAACATTACCGTTACCGATTGCTCTGAAGCTTCCAATATTTTAATCGTAAATATCAACTTGAAATTCTGATGTGTGAAGGGAAGGGTACAGCGATTGGAACGCCAGCATTATTTCACAATAACCAATGAGACGTGAGCTGATTTGTAGTCACAACATCGTTGCCATAGATACTAGCAACCATGCAGGATACGTAGCTTCCGTGGTTGCAGCCTACCTTCCAGATTGTGCTGCAAAATGAAATAAACAAGTCATGATTTTTCCGTTTTCTAAGCCATGAGTTGACTTC
Source organism: Speoplatyrhinus poulsoni (assembly GCA_025447795.1). Lineage (NCBI taxonomy): Eukaryota > Metazoa > Chordata > Actinopteri > Percopsiformes > Amblyopsidae > Speoplatyrhinus > Speoplatyrhinus poulsoni. Next base: position 146,158 of record JAOEGT010000002.1, read on the forward strand.
ATCCAGAGTTTTGTTTCTCTGTGCAAAATACGTAGCAAACTCAAGTGCTACTATGGCAGTGGTGACCTGTGTATTGACGGCATGATTGACAGTCTACCTCCATAGTTGTTTTGCTCATGTTTGACACACGAGTTTCTGTGAGATCCCATGTCCCTGGAATCACCACTCTGAAATCGTTTGTGATAATCGCTGTAGTGTGTGGTCCTGCAACTTGACGGAAGTAGTGTATGGTACCCAACGTTAGTAGTAGTAGTGTGTGGTTATGTAGTGTGTGGTTATGTAGGATTATAATATAACAAATCGGTCAAATCTGTCGTTATGTCTGTGGTACCCAAGGTTTTTTTTTAAGATTTGAAAATCCTGTAGTGTGGGGCAGTTTAAGACTATACTTATGCACACCTTATAGTCATGTTTTTGTTATTGTAGTATCACTAACTGTTACGGTCATTTATTATTACATGAATAAACACATACATTTTGTCACGCCGACATCCCGTGGTGGGGCGGTGCCAGACGCTCCCGTGTGTTCCCTTTCCCCGGAGTACTAATCACCTATCTGAGACAGGTGGCAGCCAGGGCTTCCCCGCAGCTGTTCCTGGTTGAGTGTTTAGTCTCCCTCTGTATTAGTTATGTGCTGTGTGTGGAACCCTCGCGGGTTATTCTCTTTATGCTGTCTTTGTTATACGTATTTCCTGTATCATTGTAAACCTGGTATGATTAGTTTCTGTTATGTTTTGTTTAGTTTAGTTTGATTAGTTTCTGTTACGTTTTGTTTACCTTTTATTTTGTTGACAAACCCTGTTCGTTTCTTTCAACGCCTCACACATTTGACATATTGTTAAACATGTTAGTTTTTTTACAATATATATACATATACCAATGTTGGTATTAATTTAAGTTAAAATCACCACCAACCACTTCTACTTATGCTGCTCAGCAATACTGTATGTTCTTATACTGTTCACCTAAATGCCTTTGTGCAATGATAGCAGTTCAACATGTATTGAATATAAGTAGCTGTTCTAGAAAAAAGATTATGATATTAGGCCTGTTCTTGTATTTTTCTCTCCTCTCCTTAAGGCATTTACTGTTTCACCAGTGAATTGGGGTAAATTAAACACATCAAATCAATATGCCCGATACTTATTTAACTAATGAGTACTTATGTAGCCTGAGGGGAAGACATTTGTAGGTCTTTGATGGTTGAGAAAAGGACCAAGCCTGTTTACCCCCAAGAATATGATGGAACAGTTGGAACACATATTGATTGGAAGAATCCCATATGACATAAATATCAAATTATACCGCTTTGGCTTTGTTTGTTGTAGGAATAGACCTACTGTATATTGATATTGTATTTTTAACATATTCACCATGCGACAATATGTTTTTTTTTTTGCTTTTTCTTACGATGTGCTTTTTGGCCATATTTTATCTGCATTTTTTCTGTATAACACCATGATTTTCCATTTTTCAAAAAGGTACAGTATGGAGTACAGTATAATGGAATCCAAATAAATGAAAAATAATTTTCTCTTTATAAAATTAGATGATTTAGCATTTTGTTATGGTTCTGTAGTCAAGCCTCTAAGATGATAAGGCTTGATGTCGCTGCCTGCACATAGCTAGAGTATATGCTATCAGTTGTTCAGTTTGGGCCTGTGAATAGGGCAAGCCATTTAATTCCCCACTATTACCTACACAGCAGTTTCTCCCATTGTTGTAGTATGTAAAATGGGACAAACTGAAGATTTTTACGTGACGGTTTTATGTTTGAGTGCTCAGGGAAATACGTATGTTTGTACAGTACATAGAGGCACACACCTATACAAGCACACACACACATCCTCATGCAGCCAGAAGCAGAAATGACCTTGAGGAGCTGTGTTCATCACAGTGGGGTAAGGGAACCAAGCGGAGACACAAAGCCTGATCGGAGAAAATACTCTTGTCAGAAATAGCAGCGAGGAAACTGCTGACGGCATACAGTAGCTTCTATTTATGCCATAGGCAATCTGAGCCACTCAGTGGTTCCACGTGTATGTGGCCCTGATGCAGTGGTTTAGCACAGCCACTAGTTGCTTTGTATGCTTTTTCCAGTTCAAACTGGGCAGGAATTATCAGTTGTAAACCCTTGTGAAGCAATATTATGAGTTGTGTGTGTGTGTGTGTATGGCACTGTTAGAAACCTCTAATGTGTTATTGATCAATGCTAATATATACTGTGGTGGGTGGGTAGGGAGGTGTATTCATGTTTTAGACTACACTACACAGTAACAATATGGTTTACCTTAACTTCAATATAACATATACACATTAAAAACAGTCCAGTGTGTGTTATCTGTATGCAGCATTTAACATGCACAGTATCAGCACAAGCCCTCTTAAGCCTTCACTTATTATCATCACTTAAAGGTAGCGTCAGCGATGTACTATTACACTTTGTGTCAAATTCAGTAAATATCTACTCATGGTTCGCTAGCTGCCTTCTGTGTACAGTACATGCTGAAAAAAAACATGTACATGTTTATACGACCCTAACTCTGTAAATGAAAACACAAACAAAGTGGTGCGGATCACCACATAACACTGTCCTCCTAGCCATGACAATGTGTTTCCAATGTGTGTGTGCGGGGGTGAGCTTTTATTTTGGTTATGCAAATATCAACAAGCTTTCTCCAGAATGACTGACCTTTAATCTACATGCAACAAATAAAGCACTAAATTTGTTTATATTATATATATATATATGTAATTAGCATCTAATAGGTCAATTGTATTTTTAAAAAGTCATTCACTAACTAAAATGTTATTTTTTATTTGATTACCCCTATACATGTGAGATTTAACATTTTTCAGAACATCTAAGATAAAGGCAAAGTAAATAGAAATGAAAACATTTAATGTTATTATTATTATATAATTACTTATTATATAATTATTCTATGAAATTAACAGTGCTTTTAAAAAAGATTAGGGTCTGAGATATAGCAGGGAAAGTTTTCAGGCGGTTGGGCGATTCAGTGTTCCCCCTTTTCAGCCCAAAACAAGTTACAACAGACCACACCTAATGAGTTTCTGCTGCTCATATGCCCTATAGGATCACAAGGGACTAAGGGCTTTGTGGAGCAAAACGTTCACCAATGACACCACTGTGAAATAATTAGACAGAAAGAAGCGCCTCGTAGAAGCAACCTTGGGGAGCATGCTTCAGTTCATCTACATCAGAACATGATGAACAAAGCCTGTTTGGTAGATATAGGGCCAGGTTAAAGGGCATAAACACTCTAAGGAATTCTTAACCAGTGGTTTCTCTAGGTCAGGGGTAGCCAACACAGTGCCTGCGGGCACCTGGTCGCCCGCAGAGCATGTTCTAAAAATAGCACTAGTCGCCATGGAGCTCCATCTAAAATTGTATTTAATTGCTTTAAAAAAAAAAACACTTGACATTGATGTAGATTTGAAAATTACAATATTGAATTAAATATTTTCAAAGCTGAACCGGGATCTGGTTATACGTGCAGGTGGTTTAGTACGCTATCCAACGCGAGTCCGTGGACAGCAGCTGATGATGTTTATATGAATGGTGTTTGATGGAAACGGCACATGACGTGGCAGCACATCACACCGATCCTCACTCAGCTTCACTGGTTCCCAGTCAAATTCCGCATCACCTACAAAATCCTCCTCCTCACCTATAAATCCCTACATGCCACTGCCCCCCTGTACCTACTGGTCCTTCTTCACCACTACATCCCCTCACGGAACCTGCGGTCCACCAACAAGGGCTTGCTCTCTGTCCGCGCACCAGACTCCGGACCTTTAGGCACAGAGCATTCAGCCCTCTGGAACTCCATCCCCACAGAGAAAACCCGAAATGCTCCTTCTCTGGATACTAATGTACTAAAAACCCTCCTCTTTACCAAGGCATTCAACATAGAATTACCTTTTTTTTCTCTCTATTATTTGCTGTGTCTCTGTAGCCTGTGTAAAGCGTCCTTGGGTCCTGTGTGAAAGGCGCTATAAAAATACAAGTTATTATTATTATTATTATTAATTTTTGAAGATGTGACAGTTAAAAGTAGGCTTAATAGTCGGCTATTGTTAGCTAATACACTTTTTGTCAAATTCTACAAATACCTCCTCACATTTTGCTATCTTACCGATCTCTCTGCATGCAAAAACAACCTTTTACACAACCCTTGCTCCGTAAATAGGAACAAAGTGGTTGGTGAACACCGCTCACTAGTAGCCTAGCTTTGCTCAAAAATGTATTGCAATGTGTGGAGTGGGGCGGAACAGGGATTTTGATTTGACCTTTGAAGTTAGAAACTTTCTCGAGAACGGACCCTGCATTTAATGGTTTCCTAAAATATGTTGCAGAAGTGATAATTTGTACAGAAATATAGGCCTAACAGGTGTGATTTAGACCAAAATTAATAAAAAAAGTGTTCATTCATACAGAACTGTCAAGAAAGTTACAGTACAGTACACACAAATAACAGAAATGTGATGATAATACTGACTTTCAAACTAAAAGATTGTACTCAGTACTAACGGAACTGGTGTTGCATGTATCTGTGTTATTATTGTGAGGAATCATTACCAGTGAACACGTGATATCTCTTCTAATATAAGAATATTTATGAAAAATATTATCATTAAAGGTGGATTTGTGTGACTTTATTATTCAGGACGTTTCAAACAAGTAGCCCTTTATATTACTCAGTACCCTTGAAGTAGCTCTCAGCTCCAAAAAGGTTGGTGACCCCTGCTCTAGGTCATTAAAAAGTGACTTTAGTAAAATGGTAAATTCTATTGCGTTCAATAATGTAAAACCAGTCGAGAGGTTTGTTGTGAAGCTTACAGGCTGGGCTATGTATATTACTCTAGAATGGAATGTACATGTACATGTATGTATGTATGTATGTATGGGCAAACAAATTTAAAGGCTGGGAAGAGTGACTGAAAAGTTGTTCAGATCTAATTAATTTAATCTTATTAGAATAAATAATAATTAATGATCCTAATTCTATGACAGAGCAGGGATGGCTCCTTCTCAAACATAAGGCAGTCGAATAGACTACTGTCTATATGCTAATATAATGTATGTCCTTCAAAAAAACTAAAAAACAAAGGTGACTTGAAAGGCAGCTGATGTGAGACATGCTCATAAGTCAACATCATCAGCAACATGTCATGGGGAATATCTAAATTCACATCAAATTACAATGAGTGAATATATACATTTTATATACAAATTAAATTACATAGATCAAAGCACTATTAATATATGTTTTCATGCTCTAATACCGGGTGCTTTACTGTCACTTTATTACCACAGCTACTGTATCAAGCTATCAATCTTCTATAACCAATTGCTACTGTACATAATTAACATTATTGGAGGACATTGCCAGCTCGCCTTTAGCCCAGACCTGTTATGAACGAGCGCCCCCCGCGGCGGGGGCACACCCCCCACTACCCTATTCGAGAGAGTATATTTTTTTATATATAAATGTCTATCAGTATTATTGTACA
>JAOEGT010000002.1:167906-180129 GCA_025447795.1 Speoplatyrhinus poulsoni
TGAGGGACTAGACAAACCGCAGAAGAAGACAGATGCACTAGACAAACAGCAGAAGAAGACCGATGTACTAGACAAACAGCAGAAGAAGACTGAGGGACTAGACAAACCGCAGAAGAAGACAGATGCACTAGACAAACAGCAGAAGAAGACCGATGTACTAGACAAACTGCAGAAGAAGACCAATCCACTAGACAAACAGCAGAAGAAGACTGAGGGACTAGACAAACCGCAGAAGAAGACCGATGCACTAGACAAACAGCAGAAGAAGACTGAGGGACTAGACATACCGCAGAAGAAGACTGAGGGACTAGACAAACCGCAGAAGAAGCTCGACACATTACCAGACACGGATAAGTTACTGAAGGCGAAAGATAAGCCAGAGAAGAAGTTTATCAACAGACAGAAAAAGGCTGAGAAAGTCCATGCAAACAAGGAGAAGGACACAACAGACACCCCCACAGAACCCCCCACAGAACCCCCCACAGAAACCCCAGAGAAGGCAAAGAGACGCTCCAGGAAGGTGCCCGTGGAAACAACACCTGTCCAGGAGAAGACAAACAAACCAGGAAGGAAAGAAAGAAAGACAGACAAGGTTGAGACGACTAAAACAGACATGACAGAGGACAGTGGAACAATGAAAGGGCAGCAGCACAACGGTGGCAATGTAAAGGAGAGTAAAACCACCAGGAAACCCAGGAGGTCTGGAGCCAGGAAACCGTCTGACGTGGAAGCTCCTCAGCAGCCGTCTGGTCCAGAGACGGTCCCAGATGTCCAGGTGGTGAAGGCAAAGGCTGTAAAGAGGAAGGCGTCCGAGGTGTTAGACCTGTCTTCTACTGAGACACCTCCCAAAGGCAAGCGGAGGAAAAGTAAGGCAGCTGCTGTGTGCCAGTCCAGACAGACCAGCTCCACAGGCCAGATCACTGAACCTCCAGACCAGAGAGACGCCAGCCGCGCGCCTAACACTGCATCTCCTGTCAAGCTAAAGAAGGCCAGAAAGATTCCAGCCAGCGACGAGACATCCAGCTCTGGCCAGAACATTCAGAAGCCTTCTCTAGAACCTCTGCAGGATAGCCCGACGCCCGCCCGCAACAGTGAGCTGAACCAGGCTGGAGCACAGACGACTTCTCCAGCAGAAGTCCCTGAAGACCCTAACACCTCCTCAACTCCACCTCCAGTCCAGGAGACACCTTCTCCGACGGTCCAGGGCGGTCCTCCTCCCATCTTTAGGAGGCCTCTCTCCAAGCCCACATCTCCAACCCTGGAGCTGCCCCGTCCTAGTGCCAAGCGGGCCAACGGCGATGAAGACGAAGGTATCCACAGCAGCCACGAAGGAGGAAGTGACATCAGCGATAGCGCTTCGGAGGGCAGCGACGACTCTGGGCTGAACAGCACGGGGGCGGGATCCGGGAAGATGCCCAATGACCCAGAAACGCCGACCGAGGAGATCCCCACGCCCACCGAGCTCAAGAGTCACTTGTGCATCTTTTGCGATCGCACATTTCCCTTTGAGGTGGAATATAGACGCCATCTTAACCGCCATCTTGTTAATGTCTACTACATGGACAACACCTCCAAAGGAGGGAAATGAACGACTTGTTTGTTTGAGGGGCTGTAAATCAACTTTTTATTGTGTGAAAGAAATAATGCCAATAGACTATTTTCTTTTTTGTTTGTCCTACTACTAAACAAGGGACAGCTTGTCAACGTGATGATATAGAGAATCTTTTTTGATTAAATGACAGTGTACTTCTGTTTAATTTAGGCTTCAAACTTGTTATATTAAAAACTGTGCTGTTGGATTTAAGATGACCCAGGTTACGAACGGATTGTTTAATCCAAGAATGAATTCTGAATTATTGATTTTTTTTAAATGATTGCATATTTCTGTTTTTCACACGATGATGGCCTGTGTGACCATGTAAAAAAAACTGGAACACCTCTATGCAGTCCTTGGCCTTGATTTTTCAGTTTACACGGTTAAGCATGAGTGAATTAGTACGGTTCAGTGCCTTTAGTAGTTATAATGGTGGGATTTAAATACAAGTTGGTAAATTGTCATGAATGCACTTGACAGTGGTTTTACTGACATCATGTTAACGAAGCTAGAAACCTCCTGAATTGTGTTAAAAATATACATGCATGCATATGCATCTACGTCAACCTTTCATTCGGGGACAAATTCCCAGTTACCGAATAGATGTCACACCTTACAGGTTATTTATCTGTAAATGTATTTTACAATTACATTTTCTCCACTACAGTAGGTGTACCACGTGTTTATCAAGACCAAAGATTTACAATATATTTGTCCTGTCTGTTTAGTGCCTTTGACAATCCTTTGTATGTTATTGAAACGGTTACTTAAAAATACTAGAAAATCAATTTGTGTGTCAAGGCAACAAATTATGTTGATTGAATTATTTTAGTCACCAGCTGGAACTGAAAAGATAAAATAATTAGACGAAAGTTTTATCCTTTGTGGGAAATGTTGTGCAATACTGCCTTTTAGTTGTGATGCCAAAGTGGAAGAAACTACTTCGTAATGTAGAATGTAGAATTGTCTACATTGTCTACACAAAAGAATTGTCTTTTTATTGTTTGTGTCTTCAGCTGATGGGCGTTTCATGTGAATTCCTCTTAATTTCTTTTTATGTACTGTAGTTACACAAACAATACTTAACATATTCAGTATCATTAAATGATGATTAAATGATGTTAGATGGCAGAATCAAACCAGCAGGTATTATCAGGCTGAAGTCCTGCAGTACTGGAAACGTAAAGATTCTCCAAAGAGAAGCCCTCTTAAAAATTGTAATTTCTTCCTTCTGTCCTGATTGTCTGCTGAGTATTCAGTGTATTTTTAATGTGCTGATCCATATCTAACCTAGCAGTGTGTAACACAAATTTACTCATCGCTCTGTACATTCTTTAATAAAGTTTACAAAACTCCGGAGTTGTTTTTCTTAACACATTTTAACATTTTCAGTTTGAGTAACGTATAGCAGGGACCACAGAATCACACTATAGCCAAAATGTGACCAGTAACATCTTACCTAGTATCAATTTATCGGTATGTTTGTTTTACTTCTCGTAGCACTTAATGAAGAATGTCTCGGACTCAAACCAAACATTCCTGTATTGATATTTTTGTAAAGAGTTATCTTTTTAAAAAATGTTATCAAGACTTCCATCCCTAACACATTTCATTATGTTTGTATTTAAAATAAATCCAGAATTATGTGCATTATTGATATTATGGACACAAGGTAATAGGTTAGAATAGAACTGCCTGATTTGTGTGTGCATGTGAATATATATATATACTCAGACACTACATGCACGCACACACACACACATGCTGTTTTCAGATATATTTACAGAATAAGCAATTCAGTTTCTTCTACACTTGAGGTCAAAGTTGGCTGGGGTAAGGCAACCATGAAGGATCACTAGGTGAAAAGGGGGGCGCATGAGATGCATTCAAGTTTTAGAAGAAAAAGAAAAGAATCTGCTGCGACTTCTATTCAGCTCCTCATCTTGTTCTTCTTCTCGTTCTTCTTCTTGCACTTCTTTTTGTTCTTCTTCTTTGTGTTCTTCAGCCCAGGGAGGGTGGAGTCTAGCTGGGCTGTGAGCTTAATCACTTTGTAGGCGGGGGACTTCCTGATTCTCTGGCCCTTCAACGTGACAATGTGAGGCAGCAGAGATGGGGTCCGCAAACCTACGCCGGCAGCCTCCGGCGCATGAACCCTCAAGACCACCGGTTCTCCCTCCACGGCGGTTACAGCCACCCACCCTGTACACAGGAAACACAGGAAGTTAGAGACCCTTGTTCCTTGTTTCCCAAAAATATCAAGATATCTTAAGAAGGGCATTTCAGGTAAATCCGGTCCATGTGTTATTAAAGAAATCATTGAGAACATAAGAATATATCCATAGAAATAAATATATCTATATATGCAAACACTAGTCCTTGATTTACGGATTGCCTGTGTGGTGGTCCCAGGACAAGAAAATGTTTTAGGCCCATAGTTTACGTCACAGCTCTGCCAACAACAGTCTTCTGGCCAAATGCCAAAGGGGTAATCAGAGATTATTTTGAGGCTGTTAGAGGACCAACACACCTGCGTTTTCAGAAGCATCGGGGGGATATACACAGTGGGGAAATATGTCGCATTAAGGTCTTAACAAGGCGGTTTACCTGCAGAAGTCACCTTGATGTCGGCTATGGCCTGCAGGTAACCCTGCCCCTTCAGACTAAAGTCCTGGGTGACCAATGGAGGGAAATCCTTCATGCGCTCAGCCCCTCCCATCGGCACCTACAAGACAAACCACCCAGTTAGAATGTAGTGACATTTATAAACAGACAGATCACATGTCAACCAACACACACATATAGATATGATGACCTTACCCCCAGAAGGATGTCTCCAGCATGTTTCTGGTAAATGTTGTCTGCATTCTCCAGGCTAGTCACATGAACAGGAACTTTGCTTGAGGCAATGACCGAAAGCCAACACGTATTCTCTCCCTGCACATCAAAAATGATAGAATATGTATATGTTATGTTTACATTTACATTTTGTTAGTCAGAATATAGTAAACATTAATTATAGATGCAATAAGATTAGATTGTGTTCCGTTGTAATCATATTAAATAAATATGACTTTACCTGCAGGTAATCGATCCGTGCCAGTGCTCCCAGGAATAAAACCATTCCGGGCTTCAGGACGACCGTTCTGGGAACTATGGCCTGGGTTGGAACCACAGCTTGCACCTCCTTTTCAGTCAGCAAGCTCAGGACCTGATAAAGACACACTGGTACATCAGTATACAATAGAGTACCCTGCTTTCAATAATTATCACTTTGCATTGTGGATTTTCAATGTATTAGTCGTACTTCAAAAATCAAACAATTCAAAGCTTTCAACCTGCAGAAGTAACAGTCTTAAACTCCCATTTAATATCCAGGTAGATTGTTTTAATTAATAGCAGAGCACACATTTTAATATAAATCAGAGCACAGATTGCTATGTAATACTATTAGTTGTTTAGATATACTTAAAACTAGTATGAAGTGCTAGAATGTATTGTGTAAGTACTACAAAGTAGGCTGAATATTGTTTAAGAGCTATACGTTTGGAGTATTCTCCTTAAATTTGTATTAATAAATATATATACGCATATTTGAATATATGTAAATGTGCTAATTGCATGAATACAAAAAGTAATAGCAATAGATTCCTAAAAGTACCTGAACATTAAAGCATAATAATAGTAACTACAAAAAGACAATAATTAACATTCATCACACACACACACACACACACACACACACACACACACACACACTCACATCTTTGTCCTTAATGATTCCTGGTGTATCATACAGCCAATGAGCATCTTTCACTTCGTTATAAGAAAGCTCGGCCATCACCTTTGAGAGAGAATCTGATCGTTCAACCAAAAAACATGTTTTAATGACTTTAAGGTTTACATTTTTTTTATACAATGTAATATGAACATAACCATTTTAGATTAAGTAGTTAAGTGTTAAACTGCTCAAAATCAATTTCCATGACAAAATATAAACATAGTCAACAGACGATTAACAATTGATCCGTTAACACAAACTCTTGTCTATCCATATTACCTCTTTTCATCTCATCATCTATGTTCTCTCCATATGCAAGACTGTCAGGATCAAACTCGATAACATCCCTTCTGGAGCTGACCACAGTCCGGAACGTTCTCCCGACGCGTCCTGAACACCATGAACCATTTAGTTTAAACAAAGTTCTACGATGCTTAAACCACATGAACATGTACTTTCAAAGCAACAGTTTAGTTTAAACAAAGTTCTACGATGCTTAAACCACATGAACATGTACTTTTAAAGCAACGTTCATCCAGCAGTCAACACAGTGTTGTCCAAGAGACAAGGCGCACGTCTTACCCACGAGGTATCCACGTTTGCCCAGCTGCTTTAGTCTCTTCTTCTCGTCAGGGTCGATGTCTTCCTCGGTGAGTGTCAACTCCCGGCGCAAGCGCTCCTCTCTCCGGTGCATGCGGTGTGGAGTCGGGTTGATGATGGGGAACTTCAGCAGGTTCAGTGTCGTTCCTGACACCGTCGAGGTGCAACACACAAGAGCCATTTGTTATTGCAGAACTTCAGCTTCAACAAATGCGTTTACAACCTATTATGCTCTCCTTTAAACTGGGGGAATCGTATAGCCAACTACATTAGCCTAGGCTACACAATGTTATAATATATGAAGCTACTGGGTAATTACGTACTATATCATTATATCTGAACATTATACATCTTCTATTTCATGAAGGGTGGATTAATATCAGTGTTTAACAACCAAGGATATAAACATTGAGAACCATTCAGCACTACTAGAAATAAGTAGGTCTCATTCATGCCATGTGTGCTGTAGCATAGACCGTTCTCACTGAACAGTAAGACAAAAGCATCTCTCTTCAGTTCGTAGTCGCTCATGCCCGCGGTACAAATATCTCTTTCTCAGCTGGAGTTGACGCTTAACAGCATCTGTACAGCAGAACTGTGTCGTCATGACAACGAGGCATCTGCACACACTGTCCCTTGAATGAGGAGGATGACACAGACTGCTGTCTGTCTGTGTGAGCAGACATTCAACACTGAATATCTTAATAATCTAAATATCTTATGTTTAATGTTACAGCAAAGAATATACTGCCCCCTGTTGGTCTGTGATCAGACCAACAGGCCTTCCTGTTTGTAATATAGTACTGGAAATTATTAGTAGGTACACTAGTAGTACACTGTTTAAGAAAATCCATTGTGTCTCTTGTGTTATGCTGATGGGTAGATTAGATTATTACATCTTTGTGGTGCAAGTTGTAGTCATGCAGTTTGCATCAAGTATGCTGGCTTCTTACCACATCATGTGGGAGCAATACGCAGAGAGGAAGGGACCAAAGTAAGAGAGGAGACCAACAGACAGACAGACAGACAGACATGCAGAGACAGGCACAGACAGGCACAGACATGCAGAGAGACAGACAGACAGACAGAGACAGGCAAGCAGACAGAGGGGCAGGCAGGCAGACACAGACAAGCAGAGAGACAGAGACAGGTGGACAGAGAGGCAGACATGGTACCAGGGGTCTTACCTGGCCAGGGAGAGATGGTGGCCTTGTGAATGGCGTCGGTGGCTTTGGTCTTGCAGTAGTCAGAGTCCAGCAGCGTATTGAAGAGAGTGGACTTGCCAGCGTTGGCTGTTCCCACCAGGTACACATCTCCCTTGTACCCCCAGGACCTCTGCAGGCTGGAGATCAGGCCCTCGATGCCGTATCCCGTCTTGGCACTGACCAGATGAACGCCCTGAACGTTGGCTACTAAGCCCGCATGGGTGCAGTACTGGGTCAGCTGTCGCTTGATCCTCGACAAGTAGTTGTCCGAGTCTTTCGGCAGGAGGTCCACCTTGTTCCCTAGCACCACGATCTGCTTGTTCTGGCCCACCAGGTCTAGGAGATCTGGCACGATAGAGTCTGGAAGGTCCAGCAGGTCTACAATTAGCAGGACCAGCGCCTTGTGGGCTTTGATGCCTGCTACAACGCTCCTGTATTCCTCTTTGGACATGGTGACCGTCAGCGCCTTCTGGTGGTGTATCAGGAGGTAGCACCGCTGACACACTGCATTCTGTAACTGGTTTTCCATGTGCAAAACCTTGTACTTCTCGCTAGGCAGGTAACCGGCTACGTCTGATGCCACACAGTGTAGCACAGCGCCGCATCCCGAACAGCAGCTGTTGCTGACGGGCTCGTTCACGTCTGGTGTCCCAAAGATCTTCTGCTCGCCCTTCTTCTTCTTCTTCTTCCTGGCGCTGGACAAGAGCTGCTCGTCCACCGGGAAAACCGTGTCTTGGAACTCGATGCCAGACTCTGCGTCAGATTCCGGTCTTGATGAGATGCTCAGGGACCGGAGCTGTCTCTGCAGACCTAATACAAAAGGCATTACCAGTTATTAAACAGAAAAATAAAGTTTGAGAGAGTCAGAGATAGATAGATAGATAGATAGATAGATAGAGAGAGAGAGAGAGAGAGAGAGAGAGAGAAGAGATCTTCAAAACAAAATATACATTTATATTTATGTTATGTATTTAAGCATTGGAGGATTTGTGGATATGGTCTGGCCACGCTCCATTGGGAAGTGTTTGCAGTCATTTATTTCTACTTTGTGTAGACCTCTGGTTAATTTTGAAACTATTGGACAGGGCAGAACAGAAAGACAACTGTGTTTATTGCCTCATCAATCTCAGCGAAAGTACATTAAGATGAGAGCAATAGTCGGGCGGGGCCAGGCTAGGGTCCTAACCCCATATGTTGTGAACCACAGAAGACACTGAAGATAGTAAGTAACACAACATACTACAGTGTTGTAATAATAATAATGAAGCCATGCCTATATCACATTATTATATCATATGATATCTAGACAGCACACAGACCACTGTCCAGTCGCACTCCTGGTGGTCTGCAAGAAGACTCCTCGGGGGGAGTCACGCTTCTCTCGATCTCATTCAGTAGTTCCTCTTCATCGTCTACTTCGTATTCCGGAAACACGAACTGCTCCTCCTCCAGCGGGTCCACAGTGGAGGAGAGCCTGTCAGAAACCACTCTTCGGAATCTCTGAGTCCTGCTACTGTGGGACCGGACCGCGCTGAGCACTCCGGGACACACGCCCGGACCCAACCTCGGTACGCTCCCGCAGGAGGGCCGCCTAGGACCAGACCCACAGACCCGCAGGCCGCCTGGGCTGACAGACAGGAGCTGTCGAAGCCGTAGTAATCTGTTCATGTTAATGTGGAAAGCTCCATCTGTAGGACTAACTGGTAACCTTGGAAGGAAAACACACGTGAGCTCAACTCAGACGTTTACTTCCTACTCGGAAGTGACGTCACATTGTAGTTTACGTAAGAACTATTATTTCTATATTTACTATAATTACCTACGCCACATTTGAAAACAAAAACCGTCGATATTGTGGCTAGCATATATAAAGATTCGTTTTAAAGACGTGTTTCTTTCGTTTTATTAACAAAAAGAAATGCACGCCTAGTATTTGACGTGACGTCCCTCCGTATGTCGTCACTTCGTGTCCGAGCTTTGGTCGCCTTCGTTATTCTGCAGGATGTTTTCGGCCACTAAAACTCTTCTGAGATCTCTCAGCTTAGCGAGAAATGTCGTGCCTGTACCCACTGGCGCAGTGGTGAGTGTTGTTCATCGCGTTTATAAGACGATGTTTCGTGTTGTACCAGTAGACCGTTGCACAATGAATTCCAGAATTGTGAAACGTCAGAAAATGAACTTTGCATGTCGTAACACGTTCCCTATTATTCATATTAAATCTTACTGGTAGTAGCCTACATATGATAATGTATGTGTGAGAATAACACGGTGTTTGCTGTTGTCTTCAAACGTAAATCTGTATCCAGTGGTTCTCTAGTATATGCTTGTATTAAATACATTAATAATGTAATGACAATGGTCTCAATTAGATTAGTCATATCAAATATATATCATAATAACTGAACACGTGCTACCTGTGTTAATTTGCAAAACCGTAGAGGTAACAATGACCTTTGTACCTGGCTGTGTACCCCATAGGAATGCATTCAGTTTAGAATGAACTATGAACCAAACCATTATTATTATGGCAGCAATCCGACGCTAATTCATTGGATTGCTGGATTAAAGGTGGAGTCGGCGATTGTAACATAATACACTATTTGTCAAATTCATCTCGTCACGGTCTGTTAGCTGTCCATTTCTAGCTGTGTGCCTGCTGAAAAATAGAATCCGGTGTTACTACACAGACCTTCCTCTGTAAATGGGAACACAAACAAAAATGTGCAGACTGCACCACACAAGACTATCCCAGCCTCGCAATGTGTTTCCATTGTGGAGGGCCTGAGGAGCACCATATGCCACTGAAAAGGAGATGTTTTTGTTTTTGATTTTGTTCCAGTTTAAATGTTAAGCTTTCTCCTGCAACACTGACTACACCTTTAAACTCAAACTGTAAATCTATATGTGGAAACCTATGAACAGGTTTTTCTTTTTTCTATTTCTAATCTGCCATCATTTAAATCAAATCAGTAACACATGACATTGATTCCCAGACAATTCAAAGAAAAAGAAAAAAATAAAGACATAAAATAAAATAGAAAAAAAGTTCTAGGACTAGTTTTAATATATGTCTGAGAAACTGAGCCTTTGTTTTATAGCCTATTGCACCCATAGAACCTATAGATCAATATCATTGATGTATTATATGAGAGGAGTGTCACTGTCAATGCTACTGTAAATATATTAATTGATTTTGTCAATGCTACTGTCAATATGTTTATTTATTTTGTCAATGCTACTGTCAATATGTTTATTTATTTTTATGTACACTTTCAAAATATGATACCACAAAAGGGCATAATTTCTCACATGTAGTGCATGTATTTAGCCACCAGGTGCCAGTCCTCTTCTTATTGTTACATTAGAAGCCACAGGTGCGTCTATTTAATGCCCCCCAGCAAGAAGATAGAACTTTTTACGAGTTCCGCACTTACTTCATCCGTCCGGAGAAAAACGCTGCCTTCCTGACGCTGACCAATGAGAAGATCCACGTCCGCACGGCACATTCCGAGCTTCTGGGATACTGGAGCGTCGAGTATGGAGGTCTGAACCAAGTGTTTCACATCTGGAAATATGGTGAGAGCGATATATCTCTGTCTCTCTGTCTCTCTCTCTCTCTCTCTCTCTCTCCCTCTCCCCCCCTTCCTCTTCCTCATCCACTCTTCTTATCATCATCAAGTTGTTCTGTAGACGGCTTTCTTTCTGTGACCCAGACAGCTATTCCCAGAGGGCAGGAGTCAGGGCAGCTCTGGCTAAAGACCCTAAATGGATGGAAGAATACATTTCCAAGGCTATGCCCATGCTGACGTCTCAGGATAACGAGGTGACCTACCTGATCCCTTGGAGCCGCATGCAGGAACCTCCAAAGGAGGGAGGTGTGTAATGCCTACTTTTGTCCACAAGGTGTCAGCAGGTATTAGCATAGTATTATCTAAAGAGAAAATAGATAAAGTTACAAGACACACACACAATAGAGTTTATTTGGATTATAGCAACATCTTTTGTTGAACCAATAATAAAGTTAGAAATTGGTTAAAAAATTTAGCTATTGTAGAGCACAAATATGGTTGATGTAGCTAAACCAATAAATTAATTAAAGCAATCTAAGCTTTAGTTTTAAACTGTGAACATATAATACTATAGATGTTTGCCATATTTCGCAGTTGCCCTGACATAGTGAAGCAGAATTCTATGTGGTAAAATAAAGGTTTCTTAAAAGAATTGTGTTAAAAAATACATTTTTAGTGCAATTTTTCAATTTGTGTTTTTCTGTACAATCCATATTTAGCATATACAACAATGATTTCATGTAAACTCCTGTTTTTTTCGGCCTTGCTCATCACATCAGCATTGTTTTGATGCAAAAATGCTAAGTCAGCCCACACTGTCACACAAATACAAAGACAACGTCAAACACCAGTAACGGGTGTTACTGATCTCTATGTGGGGTGAAAGGTTGTTTCAACACAAATAGGTTGCATGACAACAGCATGATCAAGGTTCTTGTTTTGGAATGAGTTCTGATCAACTATGTTCAATTCAGTGTGTGATGGATTGCAACCATGGTGCTGTAGCTATAAAACATACAATACTTAATATCGCTAATTACATTATTAGCACTGCACATATGGATTTTAAAACATGCCGGAGGGCATTCCCTTGCTTTTTTGAGAGCTTTCCTTTTTGTGTTTATAGTCTCTGTGCGTGTGTGTGTCTGTCTCTCTGTGTGTGTGTCTGTCTCTCTCTGTGTCTGTCTCTCTCTGTGTGTGTCTGTCTCTGTGTGTCTGTCTCTCTGTGTGTGTGTGTCTGTCTCTGCGTGTGTGTGTGTGTGTGTGTGTCTGTCTCTGTGTGTGTGTGTCTCTGTGTGTGTGTGTCTGTCTGTGTCTGTCTCTGTGTGTGTGTCTCTCTCTGTGTCTCTGTCTCTGTGTGTGTCTGTCTGTGTGTGTGTGTGTGTGTGTCTCTGTCTGTGTGTGTCTGTCTCTGTGTGTGTGTCTCTCTCTGTGTCTCTGTCTCTGTGTGTGTCTGTCTGTGTGTGTGTGTGTGTGT
>JAOEGT010000002.1:188805-204827 GCA_025447795.1 Speoplatyrhinus poulsoni
TACTGTAAGGCTATGGTTATATGCTGTTAGGCTATGGTTATATACTGTAAGGCTATGGTTATATACTGTTAGGCTATGGCTGTGTACTGTAAGGCTATGGCTGTGTACTGTAAGGCTATGATTATGTACTGTAAGGCTATGGCTATATACTCTATACTGTGCATGTGTACCTGGGTCTCCATCAGACTCATTACATTCATTGTTGTCATCTTCAGTCAGGGGTCTAAGACAGCTCTGGTGGTCTCCACCGAACGCGTGGGCGGTGCGTCGCCGCTGAACCGGCAGGGTACCGTCTAAATAACCACACACACACGCACACACACGCACACACACACACACACACACACACACACACTATATTAGACTGGTTGGCTGTGTAGCAGCAAACAATCCTGTCTCAGTTTGTCTGCTGTCTCTGCGTCTATTCTGACGTTAGGTCAAGGGTCAGGGGTCAGGGGTCGTTACCTGAGGGAACTTCAATGTCAACACCGTTGTCTTCAGCCACTTTCAGGAAAATCTACAAAAGGACACACACACAGTGAACACACTGAGGACTAGCAGACATTCCTGTTATCAAAATCTAGCGTGAGTCACCAGAGCGTCCTTTGAGGTTTCAGAGAGTGAGATTTACGTAATTTACTACACAGAGAACCAAATCAACATTCTCTTTACCAAAACAACTACTGAACTAAACACCAAATCAACATTCTCTTTACCAAAACAACTACTGAACTAAACACCAAATCAACATTCTCTTTACCAAAACAGCTTCTGAACTAAACACCAAATCAACATTCTCTTTACCAAAACAACTTCTGAACTAAACACCAAATCAACATTCTCTTTACTGAAACAACTTCTGAACTAAACACCAAATCAACATTCTCTTTACCGAAACAACTTCTGAACTAAACACCAAATCAACATTCTCTTTACCAAAACTTCTGAACTAAACACTTAATCAACATTCTCTTTACCAAAACAACTTCTGAACTAAACACCAAATCAACATTCTCTTTACCAAAACAGCTACTGAACTAAACACTAAATCAACATTCTCTTTAATAAAACAACTTCTGAACTAAACATCAAATAATAATTCCCGTCTGTACCTCCTCCAGTGTGGTGTCCGACACGCCATAGCTGGAGATGCCCAGGTCGGACAGCTTGTCATCCATGTCCCTGAAGAGCTCCACGAAGGCTCCGTCCTTGGCAGCGGAGTAGGGCAGGTTGTAGGTCAGCTCGTGACCCAGGTCCTCCACCAGCCGGGCCGCCGGGACGTGCCTGGAGATCAGGGCCGAGACCGTGGGCACGTCCGGCGGCACAAAGGGGGCGCTGCAGATGGACGCAGCAGGACCCTGCTCTGCTAGGGACAGGGTGATAGTTAGAAGGACAACAGAGAGACTAGTAAGTCTGTCCTCTTCACATGAAGGCACCGATATACTTGAGTTTGCGAAACACGTACACCGAGACCACCGGCTGCATCGCAAATGGAATTGTTCATATGCTTGCATGCGTACCTGCTTGGATGATTTAAAATATATCCAGTAGGGGACAGATCATGACTGAATCATCCCTGGCTGAAATCGGAAATATTTTCCTTGACTACCCTTTTCCACAACAGCAACCAACATGTCAAAGTGTGGAGCAGCATGGAGACATCATATAGATGTTAGGTAATTAAAACTATATTTACGAACTTCTCTTTGAAACTTTCCGGCATTGTTGTTCATTGTTGTTTAGAAACTGCTGTTGATCTGCCTGTCCGATCCCGTTACTGCCCCCACGTTCATGCGCTGTATTGCATCATATGTACGCATAGCGTTCATTTCTGAGGATGTGCACAAACTACGCTTCAAAGGAACGCAGGATATGCGCCCAATATGCTTGGTAGCCATCTTGCGCATGCATTATTAACAGCAAGTAACAGGATACCAGGACCCTGCTATGGACAGGGTGAGAATAATGCCTGCTTCACACTACACAAATTCTGCCCGATTTTGACAAAATTTGGTCGTCATATCCAGCGTCGGGCCCGAACGAGGCCTGTCGGGAACAACGAACGGCGACTTTACTCTGTGTAGTGTGACATAATCAAGGGCCGGTGGTGTCTGGGACGTCCCACGACATGCAGAAAACACCAGCATGCCAGAATTATTATTAGTCTTATTTTCTCTAACTTTTTGACTAACTCCTACGACATGTTCCGACAAAGAGCTCTCTGTAGCACATATAAGTGCAGGCTATCGAAGAGAGAGAGGGATGCTGCTGTTGCTGCTGTCAAGTGGAATATGGTGTGGAACAACAAAACTGAGGACAGGATTGTTAAGCAGTGGCAACAAATCATTTTTTAACATTTCCTGGAGGGAGTAGGCTACATAAACAGAGTAAAATAATATCAATGTTGGCAAGAAATAAAGGCATTTAAGCAACCCGGTAGGTCTGCTATAGCTGAAAGACTAGTCAGTCTGCCTCTTTATATAATGGGCCTTTTCACTTTGAAAACACTGGGGGGAACTCAGTTGAATATTATTATAATACCTGGCTGTCAAAATCAAACAGAAAAACTAACTTCAATGCTACCAAAGCTTTAAACTAAAGGGTACAATTTGGCCCAATATATTGTTAAAGATCCCAAACGCAGAATACTAATGGAGTACAGGCAGCCTGGCAACCAGACACAGCAAAATGCTCAAGACACGCGGACTGAAAAGAGCAACAGCGGCACAGTGGGTAGAGCGGGACAACAGGTTGTTGGTTCGAACCCCTGACCAAGTGTCGAGGTGTCCCTGAGCAAGACCCCTAACCCTAATGGTCAGGTGGTGTCTTGCATGTGTGCGTGTGCATGTGCATGTGTGTGTGTGTGTGTGTGTGGCCACAGTGCTAACGGTTAGCAAAGCGCTATATAAATGCAGTCCGTTTACTGGGCAGCCTCTCATCATTTGTCAGTGTGACAATGCACATTGTGCCCTCATGCGTGTGATCTCTACGGATTTACCGATGGTCGCTGCTTCACTTTCGTTCTCACTGCCAAGACCTGAACTACTGACAGATGCACATTCTTCTTCCTAGAGAGAGAGAGAGAGAGAGAGAGAGAGAGAGAGGTAGTCAGCTATTGCAAGCTCTCATTTCGCTATCTTACCGCTGTCTGTGCGTGTTGAATAAATAATCTGATATTTCTACACGGCCCTGGCTCCTTAAATAGGAACATGAACTAAGTGGCGAACACCGCTCACAACAACAAGGCCTTAGCACTACGGTTTGCTTCACAATGTGTTTTGATTGAGTGAGGCGGCACTGCGGAGGAATATTGTTTTGATTTGAGCTCTAAGTTAGCAAGGTCCTAAACTTTGTAAGTTAGAAGTACATGCAGTAAACATCTAAAACATATAGAATCCCTACATTTCTTAAGAAGAATTAATTTAAGTTAAAAGATGTACAGTATGTCTATTAAGACATACAAATGTATGTAATAGGGTGTCATGCAATCATGCAGAATCACGAGGAAGGTATCGGTTGTCCCACCTTCACAGGTGCAAACAAACCTAACATATGAAAGTCAGTGAGCTGTCAATCAAGCCCAGGCAGTACTGAGAAGCTGCAGCCCAGTCTATTTCTCCTAACCTTCTTGTTGAAGGACACCGTGCTGGAGGAGTTCCTGCGCGAGCTCAGAGACGGCTCCGGCTCCTTCTTCACCAGGGTCAGGTAATAGCCAGTGCCTAACTGGTTCTTCAGGAAGAGGGAGGAGCCGACACAGCACAGCTTCCCGTGGGAGATGATGGCGATCCGGTCGCCCAAGATGTCCGCCTCATCCATGTGGTGCGTAGACAGGATGATGGTTCTCCCTGAAGAGCAGATACTAAACAATTATTATTAGTATCTATACAGTCTATACATAGTTATCGTTTTATTAAAGGCGCTCTATATGATATTTAAAAAAATTGATATAGCAGCAATTTTCTATGTAAAGATATAGTGGATTAGTTGCATCCTGAGCAGAGAATGGCATCACACTCCCTGTGCGTGCATGCTTGTGCGTGTGTGTGTGTGTGCGTGTGAGTGTGCGTGCGTGTGCGTGTGCGTGCGTGTGTGCGTGGCCCACAGAGCATTTGTCTTGGCCTGAGGCGCCGGCACTCTAGAGGTCATCTAGAGGTCATCTAGAGGTCATACAGACGCACTTCAAAGCGTCTCCACTTTGACCCACCTTGCCGGTAGTTCAGCAGCAGATCCCAGATGCCCCGGCGGGCGTAGGGGTCTACGCCAGCAGTGGGCTCGTCCAGGATGACCACCTTGGACCCACCCACGAAGGCCAGGGCGACCGACAGCTTCCTCTGCATGCCCCCGGACAGCGTGCTGGCCTTGGCGGTCCGCTTGTGAGGCAGGCCCGTGTCCCGCAGGATCAGCTCGATCTCCGACTGCACCTGCTGCTTCGGCAGGCCCTTCAGGCGGGCGTAGAACCAGATGTGCTCCTCCACGGTCAGCCTGGCGGACAGAAAAGTGTGACGTTGTGACGCACGACGGTTACGTCGGCACGGTTACCAACACAACTAAACTGAGCCTGAGCTGTGCTGCGCAGCACCTACACCAATGATATTTGAATTATAACAAAGATGGAGCCGTATTGCACCATCCTATTGCCCATTATTTCTCTCTGGGGGCGTTATTGGGTATTTTGAGTGTATTACATAAATTCCCAAGTACCTAAGATCAATATGAAGCCACAACTAAATCGCATCGTTCCAGGCCGTGCATGGTCGATTTATCTGTCTGGGCGCCTCCACAGCAAAATGCCGTTAGTGACACGCCCACTTAAGAGATCTTAAACGTTCCATTTTGGCTTCCATTGAAATGCATTACAACGCTCCATCTTTGTGTCATTAAAAAGTCTCTGGAAGTACGGTCAGGTCGGGTTGGCACGGTTACCACCGGTGTGCTGCTGTGCTGCTGTGCACTTACATGCTGAAGAGGACGTTGTGCTGCGGACAGACCCCCAGGCTCTGTCTGATGGTACTCAGCTCTGTCCTGATGTCCCTCCCCATGATGTAGGCCGTCCCCGAGGTCGGGGGCAGCAGGCCAGTCAGGATGGACCTGAGAGGGCAGAGCAGAGGCTTCCAGGTTTAGCCTAATGTTGTTGTTTATGATGCATCTCTATTTATATAGCGCCTCTCACAGATATACAATCACAGAGTTCTTTACATTAGGAATAGCATCATGGCAGGTGTTAAAATATAAGTAAGAAGCCGCAGTAAAGATATATCCACAAACATGGACGAGTAAACACAGTAACATTTATGAAATGTATAACAATTAAAACAAATAACATCTCGAAAATAAAAACATCTCGACACCTATTTAAAAAAAGCCAACCATAAGCCTATCTGAATAAAAACGTTTTCAACGGTAGGGATCGTAGCGATAATGGACAGGCATTCCACAGTTGTAGTGCGACAGCTTTCGTCTGATGTTGTGTATGGATGAAGAATGTCACTGATGCACAATGACGTTTGACCGACTGGATCGGAAGCCCGTGGAGAGGATAGAATTGGTGTGATATAAACTCTTGTTCGGTCTTGTTGAAAGTCGAACAGCAGAGTTTTGGACAGTTTGGAGTCAGCTGAGAGAATTATCTGATCGTGCACCAATAGATAATAACTGTAACTCTACGTACATGGTGGTGGTTTTTCCTGCTCCGTTGTGTCCGAGGAACGACGTGATCTGTCCCTCGTAGAATCCAAGCGTCAGCCCATCCACCGCCAGCTTGTTGCCGTGCCGATAAACCTTCACCAGGTTCTTGATGTAAACGCCCGGATCCAAGTGTGCGGGCTCCTCCTCCATACACACAGCTGGAACACAGCAACAATAACGTGAACACAACAATGGTGACAGAGCAACACATATCGTTGTTAACAGAGCGACAACATTAAAATGCTAACGTAAACACAACAATGGTGACAGAGCAACACACATTGTTGTTAACAGAGAGACAACATTAAAATGCTAACGTAAACACAACAATGGTGACAGAGCAACATGTATCGTTGTTAACAGAGCGACAACATTAAAATGCTAACGTAAACACAACAATGTTAACAGAACAGTGTTAAAACGTTAACACAACAATGTTACAATGCACCTTAAATTGTGTTTTTTTTTAAGCTGTAAACTAAATAATAACACTGCACTCTGATGATACATTCCATTTACTTTAATAGCTTTTTAATATGCAGTATATTTCTTTGTCTTACCTCCAGCATTTCCTCCCTTGCCCGGGGGAACTCCAGCCTTGTTTTCCTGCTCTCCAAACCAGTAGGACTTTGTGAAGGCGAAAAACCAGGGCCTCGGAATACCATATTGACCTGTCACACACACACAAACACACACACACGAACAAACACAGTTCATGGGTCAAAAACAACAGCATTACTGGTGTGTTTTATTTCCAGAATAACAAAGGTTTCACTAGGTACAATTGGTACGATTGACTAATGCTTTGACTGTTTCAAAAGTGTTTGTATCTTTTATTATGTTTTTATCACTTGTTATCATGTTTACTAAGCAGAGTTCAAAATAATATGTGAGTCTCCTTTAAATATTAATGTTACGTTTTTTTTGCACTCCTTATCTCATCTCGTGTGAAGCGCGCTCTATTGTCACGTAACAAACGTGCATTGTTCATAATATGGGACAGCTGGTATCTCACCGGGGAAGACAGCCTCGATGTACCACGTCATGACGCCGTACAGGAATGAGTCAATGTACATCATGACGATAGCCATGGTCAGGCTGAAGTCGTCTGCCTCCATGGGGCTGCTGACCAGGTTGGCCCACTGGATCCCCACTCCCTGCTCCTCGAACAGGGCAAAGTACTCACAGCCGAACCCGAAGGCCACAGGAGACAGCAGGCTCTGTAGGGAAAGACTCTGGTGTGACCACGTGTGACCATGTAATACATATGAAACTATAGAAACATTAATGGAGACAGCAGGCTCTGTAGGCAAAGACTCTGGTGTGACCACGTGTGACCATGTAATACATATGAAACTATAGAAACATTAATGGAGACAGCAGGCATTGTAGGGAAAGACTCTGGTATGACCACGTGTGACCATGTAATACATATGAAACTATAGAAACATTAATGGAGACAGCAGGCTCTGTAGATAATATATCATTATCTGCAATAATAATAAATACATTTTTTTTTATAGAAGATATACAGTAAATATTTACTAATTCACATAAAGTAATACGTATAACTAGTCGTGAACAGTTTTGATTTGTTTTGGGAGGGCTTACAAATCAAAACTGTTGCCAAGTCAACTCAAAGGTTTCATAGTGAAATGTGATAGCTACAGATCACTAGCGCTGCACCTATTTTATTTATATATCACAAGGTGGTGCTAATTTTCTATATTTGACCAGAAGTCAAAAGACTACTGAATTGCACTAAAATCAACTGTTATTACGTGTGAAAAATGACAGTGTTGGCATAGCCCCGCTAGGCCATTAGGCAATCCTGCTTACTGTATACCATTATAGAGCACATTCATCTGTACATAATACATATTAACCATTTCAAGATTAGGGATGGCACAATCCAGTTTTTTTCAGTCCTGATACCGATACCGGCACTTTGGTGTATCGGCCGATACAGAGTACCGATCCGATTCCATTGTTAAATTACATTTTAAGTTAAGTTGCAAAGTAAATGACAGCCAATCTCTATTTTAGGACTTAGATTCATTTTATAAACCTGTTGCTGATAGTGTGGCCTGGGTAGGTTAGACATGGCTGATGCTTGACAGTAGATCTATGCATGTACATTAATTGAATTGGATCAGCCCCATAGATCGGCTACAACTGTCCAATTGTCCAGCTATTTAAGTCAGTATCGGACCGATCTCCGATCTCAGTATCGTATCGGTACCATCCCTATTCTAGATGGCAGCCTCCTTCGCAGGCAATCGTTCTCAATGATCTCAAACAACAACAACAACGGACTGTAGAGCCGTAAGCAGCGTGAACGTACGGCAAACACTTTGGCCCCAAAGCCGATGTAGTCCTGCCAGGCGACACAGAGGACGTAGGGCAGGTACAGCGTGAAGTAGATGATGCCGCCGCACGCCGCCGCTAGGTTAGCGCGCGAGAACGCCGTGCTAATCAGGAAGCACTGCATGATGGTCACCACGCCGAACGAAGCGAGGAACAGGAACACCACGCCAGGGTCGCTGTACGGCAACAGGTTCCCCTTCTGTAGAGAGAAATGCAAAGAATGGTATTATAATATCACTCTAATAACATCGTATCATAGTGGTTACGGTTCAGGTGGGCTACACACATCAGCAAACAAGGAAAATGCCTGTTATGCATCGAAATGTCAGTTCATCTTTTTATGGATTAAAGGTATAGTCAGCTATTGTAAAATAATATTAAGATAATACAAAACATTTAAAATAATCTGGTACTTGGCAAACTCTGCCGAACAACAAAAATGCCGCTTGGCATCGCAAAGGGGTGAAGCTTCTGAGGGGGTTTGTTTTGATTTGCGCTCAAAGTTAGCAAGCGTCTTCGATAATGACTAACCTTTCCTTTAAAAGGTTATCAACGTGATTACGGACAGATTTTTTGAGTGCTCCAACTATTCCTCGCTTCTGCGGCAAAATACTTTGATAATGAAAATATCACATCACCGTGACAACAATACATAGCTCTCGTACCTTGAGCAGCAGCACCAGCAGTCCGGCGCTGAGCAGCAGAGGGATCAGACTGCTGATGAACCAGCTCACCCACAGGATGCCATTGTCCAGGCCCATGATCCTCATGGTCTCCTTGAGGCGCGCCTCCTTCTCGTAGACCACGCTCTTGATGATGATGGCCACCGAGTACATCCAGGCCAGCGTCATGAACAACGGCATGGAGCGACTCATCACGCGCAGGAAGCTGCAGCAGACACGCACTCTTTAATTACTGGTTACCGTGGAGACATGATGGACAGGTAGACAGGTCTCGTATGGCACAGGCAGACAGACAGGCAGACAGACAGTCTCACATGTCATCCACATAGCAGGGGTAGGGCATCTGCTGGATGTAGACTCCAGTCTTGTCCTTGACCCCGGTCACAGCTCTGATGATGCTGTGGTCCACCACATCCTGCAGGTAGGAGAAACCCCCCCACACGTACCGCATGTCCTCAAACGGGTCCGCTCTGGGACCCGGGTCCCAGTACCTGCAACACACAGACAGGCAGGTTTCAACCAGCTGGACAGACAGACAGACAGGTTTGTACCTAGAGAGAGGTACTATTCCATATCACCTCCATTGAAAACTTATAGAGGGGGGTAAAAAAAGTTGTCGTCTTACGCGTCTTTGATCTTGTTGGTGCGCTCCACGTTATCAATGTCCATACGGATCTTGTAGCTAATGTTTGGCTGGACCTCAGAGTCGCTTGATTGGATGTCAGAAAACACGATTCCCGCCCAGAATTTCCGATCCTCCAATAAGATCATTGACTGGTTCACCATACGCTCCTCATTGGCTACCGGCTCCAGTTTATCCAGGTTTACACACTACATAAAGATACAATTAGATGGGTTGAATTCCCTGTGTAGAGCAAGGCAGTGACACTGCCAGGGTTAGGGTTTCTATTCCCTGTGTAGAGCAAGGCACTAACAATGTCTGAGTTAGGGGTTGTAATCCCTGTGTAGAGCAAGGCACTGACAATGTCTGGGTTAGGGGTTGTATTCCTTGTGTGTATAGCAAGGCACTGACAATGTCTGGGTTAGGGGTTGTATTCATTGTGTGTAGAGCAAGGCACTGACAATATCTAGGTTAGGGGTTGTATTCCCCGTGTAGAGCAAGGCACTGACAATGTCTGGGTTAGGGGTTCTATTCTATAAAGTGTAACTGCACCCCAGCTCTGAGCCTGACTCCACATTTAAAGTTTAACTGCACCCCAGCTCTAAACCTGACTACACCTTTAAAATGTAACTGCACCCCAGCTCTGAGCCTGACTCCACCTTTAAAGTGTAGCTGCACCCCAGCTCTGAGCCTGACTCCACCTTTAAAGTGTAGCTGCACCCCAGCTCTGAACATTTGATGGCATATGAGCGTACTAAGTGTACCGATGAAAACCAGCCAGGTCCTGGGGTGATTTTTAATGGATATGACGTGTAGTTACTCTGTTTTTAACCCATAAAATGTAGATTTTTATAAAAAACTGGAATTGTGTCAATATTAACACCAGCATTGATGTGTCTCATCGCAGATCAATCCTTTGACTTCGTTTACAGTTCAAAACAGACATTTTAGGGTGCAGTTACACATTAACATGGAAGCAGATCTGCAATGGCCTTAACACTGAATAAGGGGTTCTGACCTCCATGAAGCGGGAGATGCTCATGATGGCCTGGTCGGTCTCGTTGAAGACCTCCCTCCAGGTTATGGAGCTGCCAGGGAGACAAGGGTTCTCCGATTGCTTGGCCAGGAAGCGGGAGATGTCGGTCACAGTCCAGTCCGTTCCCGACAGCTGAGCATTGAACATGAAGGCGGTGGCATTGTTCTTCAACAAGGTCTGGAGAGCAAAAGGTTATGGGTAATGTAGTCTTGCAGAGCCAGCCTGTACTTACATAAACTTGCGCTGTTATCCATCGCTGGATAACTGCGTCAAAATTGACATTGAGCTTACACAGAGGAATATGGTGAGAAAGTTAACAACACGACTGTTTTCAGGTCATGTAAATATGTTAAATAATGTGACGTACTGCTTAAAATAAATGGAAAAACTACAATTAGTAAATAAAGCACTTCAATAGTGTTGCACAAGAATTACGGATGCAGGCTTGTAAGATAAGGTAAGGTAAGATAAGATAAGATAAGATAAGATTGATATTGAATGAGATTCATACTCTGATCAGATCCATCTGTTCGCTGTTCTCCAAAAAGTTCCAGACTTTGGGTCTCAATTCTTCCCACATTCCTCCAAGGTCTCTGAACACTCCCAGTTCCTGGAAGGTTCTGTTCACCTGAGGAGAGTAATACCAAACATCTCACCTAATGACAACAAAAACTACAGCTCCCATAAGTACAACAGCACAATAGCTTTGATGTACCAGTGAATGTGTATACGTTGTATTCATGCATGTTATTTTGTGTTTTCTGCATTTCTGCATTTATTTTAGGGTAAATTTAGACATATTGTGTTGCGCAATTAGGTTTGTGTTACCTCGTGGATGATCTTCTGTGTAGCCGGAGTGTGAGGTGTGTATAGGATTTTCCCCATGAGCAACGGCTTTATTGCTTGCCAGATCATTCGTGACATGGGGTTGGAGTCCATGGTTTGCATCAGACTGTTACAGTATGGAGCTGAGGATTATGGGAAATCAGTCAAACGAGATACAGGGCAACATTCTGGACCCTTGGTGGGTCACACGATATGTTTGAAGTCTATCTATCGTGTCAAGACAAGACACCTCGAAGAGTAAATCAAGCAAGTCAGATTTGGTCCCAGAGGATCATTGCTGCTGGATTGTAATCAATCATCTCTGACCTGTCAGTAAGATAGCCAATCAAGTTGGGCATGTAAATAAAATTTTCCAAAAAATCAACAGCCAAGGTGCTCAAAGAGAGAAAAAAATCTCCAAATTGACTTAATATTAAAATGACATGTACAAAGGGTGTGTACTGGAGGTGTAATGCTATGAAGTGTAATCTAATGAAGTGTAATGTAATAATGTACTACAACAATGTAATAATGTACTGGAGGTGTTAATGTTATGAACTGTAATCTAAGTGTAACCTAATCTAATGTACTGAGTGTAGAGAGAGTACAAAGGGTGCGTACTGGAAGAGTTG
This sequence comes from Speoplatyrhinus poulsoni, assembly GCA_025447795.1. Lineage (NCBI taxonomy): Eukaryota > Metazoa > Chordata > Actinopteri > Percopsiformes > Amblyopsidae > Speoplatyrhinus > Speoplatyrhinus poulsoni. The sequence continues at coordinate 200,656 of JAOEGT010000002.1, forward strand.
TCGTAGCTGGATGAGGACTCGTCCTCGCTGCTGTTATGGTTCCCAAACAGAGCCTTGTAGTTGCTGTCCTCGTACCAGTTGAGGGACTTGATCTTCAGCCCGCCGCCCTCGGGGTGGCCGCACACGATGCGAGACACGGCCTGGTACATGGCGCTGGGCGACGATGTGGCATTGTGCGTCAGGAAGATGATCTCGTTCCGCAGGTCGCTCCAGCTCTTCATGCTGGCCAGCTGGACACACAAGGCAGGTCAGGTCAGCTCAGGTCATGGCAAGTCAAGGCAAGGCAAAACAAATCAAATCAAGGCAAAACAAATCAAGTCAAGGCAAAACAAGTCAAGTCAAGGCAAAACAAGTCAAGGCAAAGTAAAATCTAGCATAATCAAGTCAAGGCAAATTAGGTCAGCACAGGTCAGGTCAGGTCAAATCTAATCAATCTAGTCAATCAGAAAGTACATTTAAATACAGACAGTGTGTTAATACAGTTACTGTACAAAGTAATGCAATGATCAACAAATCAATACAATGAAATACACAACAATAAAAAAAAATGTGGAGCAAACAAGACAATTAACCATAGTACTGATTTTAAGGCTAAAAAATAGAGATGAGAGATGTTTTTAATGCAAAAAAGGGGTGAAAACAGTCATGGTGGTAGAGCTAGATGAAAAATAAATAGGTTAAAGGCTGTCCAATAGTTTCAAAATGAACTACACCCAAAAAGGACTACACCCATTAGAGTGTAAAGACTGCACCATCCCCAATGGAGCGTCCTCGGACCCTATTCACACGGTGAGGTTTGGGTCTGGTTACACCAGACTAGACTAGTCGTATGTATGCCAGGCCAGTATGTGGCGGTGGAACTTTGTTTACTAACCAGTTTTCAAAAGAAACTTCTCAGGTTTCACAAAAAAATGTTTTTTATGAGGATAGGGCCTTTTAGACACTGATAAATATGACAAATATATGATATGATAAATATTCCTGCAATTATACTATTAATGAAAAACCTCCTTGTGCAGTTAGTTAGGGCTGCCCTCTCTGCCCCCAATCTCACTCTTTGTTCAGCTGTATAGGGCCAGCTGAACACACTCTGTAAACTTATTGACCTCAAACTCACCCAGACAGTGGTCTAACGGACTACGGACCTTAGAGTATTTTATACAGAACTCTAGTCTGTGTAACTGTATAGAATTATTATAAACAATATACTGTGCAGAATATTTGTATAACCATAAACAACCCTGTGAATTGTACAGGTACCTGTACGCACAGACCACTATTGTAAAGTTTATATTTGGTTATGAGTATGGTGAGTGTTTTAAAGTGTCTTGCTAATGCAAGTCTGTTATATTTGTGTTTAACCGCTGTACTCCACACAGGCCATTTCCTATTACCATGTACATTATGAATAGAAGTGGAAACAGGTAATAAAGCAGGAAATACCATCGATGCTGTTTATTTCCTAGTAAATAAACAGCCTCAAGGGTAGGACATTGTTTAATACAAACGGTGAAATGGGCAGACACGCAGTTTTAAAAGTATATTTATAGAATATATTCAACCTTCTTTGTGAGAAGCTCTGTGAATGAGGCATTGTACATATAAGTGTGCATTTCTGGGATCTCACCTCAACTGCCAGGGATCCCATGCTATCCAGGAGTTTGTCTGTTGCCAAGGCAACCTGTCTGACAGCTTCAGGGTCTGACCTCCCATCCCTCTGTGAAGGCAAGAGAGACACCAGTTTAGCTCGACCCCTCACCTCGAAAAACGTCTCTCAACTGTCAACGTCACACCGTAAATGTAGCTTCCCCCGATTCATTCATTCAATTGGATTCATTAATTTGTTCCTTGGTTAATATATGCAGAAGGTCTACAGTAAATACAAGCGTTATACGCTGATACCATCTGATTATATACACGGTTACTGCCTGTGGCTGTCCACAGCCACATTATCGCCCTAAAGTTGTACACTGCAAAAAATGGCTCTTCAAAAATAAGTACAAAAATGATAAATACAAGGTCATATTTGCTCATAATAAGTAAATAAATCTGCCAATGAAATAAGACATTATATCTAGATAGAAGAGCTATTGTTAGGTAATTGTGTCTTATATTAAGTGTAGTTAGATATTTGTACTAGAAATTAGACAAATATACTTGTTAAGATTTAGATTTTTTGTAGTGTACAACATTACCACCAGGGCCGCGTTGTTACATGAAACAAACCGTCCTCGTTTTCAGGAGGGAAAGAAACCAAAGCGAGGCTCATTTCAAATGTCACAGCAGGGGGCTGGGCCGCATGAGACACTCTCGCCACATAAATAAGCCGTGGCGCGCCGTTCGTCACAGCAGAACAACGGGACTGTAGACCTGCCCGGCATGACGAGAGAGCCAAGCAGGAGATCTAAACGTAGCTCCAGGCTACGCGAGTCGAACGGAGGCGTGAACAGGAGCATGCAGCGGCATGTTCCCTCCGCACTCTGTCTCTCCTGTTACTTTGCTGTGGAGGTGCGTAAACTGCTACGTCACACTAAAGGACAGAGGAGGCTCATGGCAGAAACATGACACCTCTTCTCCGCTCCCTGGGTGTGTGTGTGTGTCTGGGAGGGGACTGGAGGAGGTCATTAGGGCTCACTAAAGACCGTATTCAGGCGCCACCCTCAATAAACAACCTCTTTGCTATGTGGCCAGCAGGTCGATAAAACTCCTGCTGCCCTCTCTGTTGAGTGGGCGGCCTGGACTCATTTGTCACCACTGTTCTGAAACCAACGGGAACACTGGGACACCCTAAAACAGTCCGGGCCAGACAGAGAGGCTCGGCTCACCGGGACTCACCAGTACGCCGTGCCAAAATCCCCCAGTAACTTTCCTCAAAGGTTTTTGTTTAATCAAAGTGAAAAAATGTGGATACTTTTTTTTTTTGCCCCGATTTTACTATGATTTAATGTAAATATGATTACATAGAACAGTGCTACTTGTGCAGGACAACTATACTGTATACTGTATGTGTGTGTGTGTGTGTGTGAATCATTTCTTGTGTAAAGTCAGTAGTCACACACAGGGGTGTTGCTCTACCTCCCTATTCTACCTCCCTGGCTTACTAACCACCAGCCTGCAGCAGTGAATACATCAAGCGCACCTCATCTACACCTGACATCCATTCATTTCACCTGCTGTGTGGGTATAGAGAAGGGGGGCAGGGTCTGACTTAAGGCTTGAAGCAGCCGTGACGTGTGGCGACGGGTGGTACTACAGCCTATAGGACAAACTGCAATACACACCCCATTAATAAATTAATTAGCGATTTAACTGCTCCGCCAAATGTTTTTCAGGTGCCGTACTTGGTTCATATGGTGCTTAATAATATTATCTTGGTGCTTATGTACAAATATATTCTGTCTAGCAATGTTAATAAAGCCAGTTTGGAGGATTGTTTGTCCTGATGTAATTATCATGCGACACGCTCCATAGAAACACCATGATCGGAAGAGGAACGGCCAACCCGATCAAAATTTAATTTCGAAGCAGAGGGGGTAGTATAACCCGTTCCATGACCAGATTGAAAGAAGATTTGAAAGAAGATTGAAAGAAGAACTCTACCATGTAAACAGTTAAACCCGATTACTTCCTGGTTGCGTTCTGATGCGCATGTCTTACGTTTTGTGTGATGCCGGCCGGTAAACTATTCTGCACAGCCACTGTACAATGGATGCATTATAAGAACGGTACAAAGTCTGGACAAATCAACTGCGATGTGTGCATATAAGTGAATGGGAGTTAGGACAGGTGTTCTGACAATGTATGCTACCTTGTCGAAAAATGCTACCGTAGCGCTGTCCTATCGAAAATAGCTACATTACATGTTCAGTCTTCCCATTTCCAAGATCACATGAAGTTATAACTCACAGTAGGCCATGCGTACCCTGGGGGACATGATAAATGGATTGCATTTATACATATACACTTTAAAGTCTTTAGCATCACATTCACACACACACACACACACACGATTGCTGCCATGCAAGGTACGACCAACCACCGGGAGCAGTTAGGGCAGTAACTAACTGGAGGGCCACTGCCCTGCATGTTTTAGATGGCTGCATCCGAATACCCGTACTTGTCTACTATATAGTAGGCAAAAAGCAGTACGTCACAATTAGTAGTATGTCCGA
>JAOEGT010000002.1:204927-215992 GCA_025447795.1 Speoplatyrhinus poulsoni
TTTGGGGTCCCTTGCTGAAGCTGCTGCCCCCGCGACCCGACTCCGGATAAGCGGGAGAGGATGGATGGATGGATAAAAAAATAGTGTTATTCTCGCCGTTGACTACCATACATATTTTTCCCAAACTAAGGTCCCATAATGCAAGTGACTTGGGCTCTCTATTAGCTGAATGTGTTGCTACCTAAGCGCTGTGCTAACTGCGATGTTCTCCGGCAGAACGCGTATGCAGCCACGGCCATCAACAGCACCAGCTTCTGCACATCGGCGCGCGACGCCTTCGTCATCCTGGTGGAGAACGCTCTGCGTGTGGCGGCCATTAACGCCGTGGGAGACTTTGTCCTCTTCCTGGGCAAGGTGGGATGGATACACGCAAGGTTCAAACACCTATCGGTTCTTTTAATTCCATGGAGCTATTAAATTAACACCATTCACATGACGAATGCATATTTTACATAGACATTCTAATTAAATGTCAATTTTAAATCAAAATGCAAGATATTAAGAATAAGCTACGTTTAAGTCTGGCTAGAAGACTTATGAAGTCTTTGGGGAGATACACGGATTTCACTATAATATTTACTATTATTTATCTCTGGGGGCATTAATGATAATTATAATAATAATGATAATACAATTTATTTTGGATGCCTTTCTAAACACTCAAGGACATCTAATCTAATTAATGGGTATTTTGTGTTTATTACATTAATTCCTACCTACGATCAGTCTGAGGCCGAAACAGTATTTCTGCAGCTAACTGTTTTGGGGTAATTTGACTTTGTTTCAGGCCATGCATGGTAGATTTAGTTACGTATTACTAATTTAGCCAGGAAGAATAAAGGAGGACTCTGACTCAAAAGTGTTAAGAATAATAGAGAAAAGTATTAAAAACCAATGAACAATCCAAAGATACAATTTGGCACGGCCGTGGTCTGAAAACGCATCCCCAGTCCCGTAAGGCCCTGTGAGAAATGCAGTTCAGCCCAGGTAAACACTCTCTCCTGCTTATAAAGCCGCCCATAGCCACTCCTACTAGATCCCTGAACAGTACGTAACCGTTACTCTTGCTGCCTTTCTTCTTCTACTAACATCTCGTGTCTGATATTTTATACATCGCCCTCTATTGGCCAGTAAATTAGTAGTAATAACAGTTACGTAGATTTAAAAGTGGGGTGTGGCTTGTACATGTACATACGTCATATAAAGTAAATAGAACAATAAGAAAATCATAATAAATAAAATAATTTATAATCTGACATATTACAGCAGCTGTCTCCACACGCCCACATAAGAGACCGGAAGAGCTTCATTTTTGTTTCCATTGAAACGCATCACGACGACCAATCTTTGTTGTTATTCCAATATCTTTGCCCACGCTGACCCACACCGTGCTAACTTCCTGTGCAGGTCCTTATCGTAACCACGACGGCATTCGCCGGCGTCCTGCTGCTGAACTACCAGCGCGACTACGCCGAGTGGCTGCTCCCGCTCGGCATTGTGTGTCTCTTCTCCTTCCTGGTGGCCCACTGCTTCCTGTCCATCTTCGAGATCGTGGTGGACGTGCTTTTCCTGTGTTTTGCCATCGACACCAAATACAACGACGGCACGCCCGGCAAGGAGTTCTACATGGACAAGGCTCTGATGGTGAGACGTCCGGCCCGTCCTCCATATGGTACCGCCCAGGGCTTTACACAGTGGGGCTTGTGTGTGGTTAATTTTGTTATTTTATAATTACATGCAATCTATATATTTATTTATTATGTCCATACATGCTTGCTATTTGGATGCTATTAAAAACAAAAGCCAACCATGAACAACAAACAATGTTTTCACTGCTCTTCTTCTTCGGCAAAACAACATGGTGGTCCAGTGGGTAGCACTGTGGCCTCATGGCAAGAAGGTCCCGGGTTTGAACCTCGGTTGTTCCGGCCTTTCTGTGTGGAATTTGCATGTTTTCCCCGTGTCTGCGTGGGTTTCCCCCACTATCTAAAAACATGTTAGGTTCACTTAATTGACTTTGTACAGTACAGATGTGGGAAAACTTAAGAAATAGTATAAATATTCTGTAAATGTCAAAAATTTAACAAATAGATACATTCTGTAATTATAAATATAAAAATACATGCATGTAAGAAAAAGTTAAAATCTGAGAAACTTCTGCAGTGGTCTGCTAATTGTTTCCGCGGCTGTATATATTTATATTTAATTTTATTTGTATTGCATTTTTTCAGTTTGATTGTGTACCACCACTTACTGTGTACACCGCCCCCTGCAGGAGTTTGTGGAGAGCAGCAGGAGAATGGAGCGGGTGGTGGAGCGTGGGCGGGGCCGGGCCAAGGCAGTGAAGTCAGAAGGGGCGGAGATGAAGCCTATGGTGAGTGACAGCAGTGGGGGCGTGGCCGGGCTGCCGCAGACAGAGGAGGACGAGGACGACGACGACGACGACGACGAGGAGGAGGAGGAGGAGGAGGAGGAGGGGGTCATGGTGGAGTGGGAGGAGCTCCAGGAGTTCCACGTGCACTACCTGCTGCTTGGGGTCCTGTTGGACTGGGCCCTGACGGGGGACCGGCTGGCGCTGTGCCTCAGCGAGGACCTGGTCCTCTTCCTGTCCGTCTACCTGCCTGCCTCCACCCTCCTCCTCCTCCTCGTCGCCGCCGCGCTGCCCCACGGGCCCAACCCCGCCTCCCACGCCGCCGTCGCCGCATGCTGACACATGCTAACGCATGCTGGCACAAGCTAGCGCATGCTGTCACATGCTAACACATGCTGATACATGCTAATACATGCTAACACATGCTGACACATGCTAACGCATGCTATCGCATGCTGTCACATGCTAACATATGCTAACACATGCTAACACATGCTGACACATGCTAACACATGCTAACGCATGCTGTCACATGCTAACATATGCTAACACATGCTAACACATGCTAACACATGCTGACACATGCTGACACATACTAACGTATGCTGACGCATGCTAAATCATGCTGATGGAAGCATGCCGGTAAGCTAACTCGTGAACTCGCTCATTCACCCGCTGGTGCTAACCAAGCTCACCTTCATCACCATCCTCATCCTCACTGCTGCTAAACCTCCTCGGCTCGGACCAAACCTCCATTCTCCCTTTTTGTTTTGTAATTTATTTCCATTGCTTTGTCAATCTGCCTGAGTCTCACTACGTGCACATGTGCACGTTGACTTCATGTGCCTTGTCTCGTGGTGCTTTGTGGAGAAGAGTTTTGATGGTGTTTATCTTCGTTTATGTGGAGCCTGTTGACAGGTTTGACAAAACAGAGCTGTAGTTATTAGGGTTTTGTTTACCTGAAGCGCTGGCCTTCACCTGCCATCTGAACATACTTGAAGTATAAAAGCAGCAGGTCACCTTGTTTACACAAGCCAGTGGATTGAGATACAGATCACTGGCAGGCTTGGGGTGAGGGCCCTCTGCTGGTTACAAGTGATATAGTGTGTCTGTATGTCTGTCGATTTGGTTGTGAATGATGATAAATAAATTATTTATTTATCAAATAGACAAACACATTTGATGAACAAGCCATTCAGATCCTTCGATTAATCTTGTAGAGGCCAAGTCATTATGCACTAAAAAAAACAAGTTTAGAGGTCACACCCAAACTAGTCCTCCTTGACTACCAGCTCTGCTTGACAATTCAGAAACCTCTTATTAATTTGCATCTGCATAAGCTTTTCTTCATTTCACCATAAGCCTCCAAAGACATTTGAAAGCTGATCTGATGTACTCTGTATTAAGACCATTGTTATCTGACCTTGCAGGCTCCAGGAACAAGCTCAGCTTGACCAAAACCACAGAATGGGACTTTAAAAAAAAAAGACATTCCAAAATGTTTATTTTTACCAACGTGTAACATGTTTACTATGGGTTCACTCCAGGGAATACAATATTTTAATAAGAAAATGTAGAAGAGAATAACAATGTAATGAAGCACTTTATATTGAAGCGCTGCATATTTTAAAAAGGCTGATGCATTTTTCGTAGTGTCCTTTTTTACAAGACTAAAACTGATCGCCATCTAGTTGGAACTAATAGGTGTTGATTTGGTTTGGTTTTTGTTTTGCATAGCGTGTTTTGGTTGGAGATGTCTGCTAATCACGTGACGACGAACGACTTACACGTTTTTTAACCAACCACTGAGAAACTAACTGAAGAAACGAACTGCCGTTGGATTTGACCCCACCTCACAGAGCAAAGGTGCGGGAGCGTTCAGCAAACGCAGCTGAACCTTTCTCTGTACCGTGCAAGGAAACACCATGGAACTTTGAACGACATGAGCCCCACATCTACAGTCAAGTCAATGTTCTGCTCTTCTGGGTTTCCTGGCGTCACTAGCCAGTGAGGAACAGGATGGGGCAAAAGGTCCGGCCAGCGGAAGCATTACACGGAGAGCCCGGGGGTTTGGTGTTAAAACTGAGTCGGCCATTCTAACTTACCCTGTCAAGATTATACAGAACACTCTGGATTTGTGATCCAGTGTGATTGTGACAATACGCTGTCATGGTAACCTGCTGTATCTTTATAGGTTAGCACCTTGCAGAAACGGACCCCTCGTAAAAAAAACAACCTTCAGATATTCCGTTAACAAATTGGATCTCATAACGAAATTGGAAGTGATTTGCTAATCATGTGGTTGCTTGTCGTGTTGCCATGGTAACATGACTGCAGTCTGTGTGGAAAACTGATCTGAGCACAGCCAGCAATAAAACAAATGGCATCATTAACAGCCACAGAACAAGTCTTCCTACTTCGATGTACCGATGTGCTCCAGGACAACGTATCATGTTGGGACTGGGCTATTGGCTGGCGAGATACATTGGTCTCCAAACAATTATGTCATGAAGGGTCGACGTTCTTCAGGTTTTCATTACGACCAAACACAACAGCACATGGATTCATATATTGCCTTTAGCCTACGTATCACTGGTGGCGATAATTAGCCACTTGTATTGTATCATGATTATATTTAAGGCTGTTCTGACCTCTTGTACTTCTGGTTGGACTCCATTGCTTGTTCCAGCTAATGCGTCCCTGCTATAATTCCATCTGCAGTCATCTGTTTGGTAAACATATTGAGGCGTGAAAAATAGCAGTGTATTGAAACACCAGTAGAGCACTTACAGTGACTCTGACTGTTGGGGAATAAACCAAAACATGTTCTCCAAATGGTTTACCGGTAAGAGCAGGTTCAAGAACAGTTCTCAATTTACTTTGGGTATGCCTTGGATAGGCGTTTTAGGCATATTTTACAGTCTCATAAAAGGTTAACAAACTTGCCCATCAAGGGCCTTACTTTCATGCACAAATATACATTTTGGCCTACTTACGTGTGCCTATTTGTTACTTTAAGGTAATTCAATTGACGTTTTTAACATAATGTTACTTTATAGTGTTGAACTTGAATAAAGATACTTTTTTTATATATATGTAATCACCATTCTACTATCATAGTATTCCAAATGTAACTATTGTTTTCTGTTGTCCTGGTTGATGTATCCAACTACCTTTTAAGCAACCTACTGTATATTCCATTTGCTACCATGGTAACAGTGCTTACCTTACTAAGCTGCACTGTTTACTATAGATATGTCGGAATTAACACCTGCTGAATGTCGGCCCTGTGTGGGACATGGTTAGATATGACTAGACATAACTAGTTTAACTGGGGAAGAGCATTGTTCTTGGTCCAATTGACTCAAATGACAGTTGGCAAACAGACACAGCCTTAACATCTGTCCCACATTAGGGTTAGGCTGTGTACAAAATACTGCATCTTGGAGTCATTTGTTCTTGGTTTGGTAAAGGAAATACTACCTTTGTTGTCTGTGAAGGTGTTGTGAAATTAAGTACACATTGTGAAGTATGCCCTTTGTATTTTAGATGCTCCAGATTTTAAGACATGAGGTTTAGATGGCAGTGACTGTTCCACAACCTCAGAACAAATACCAACTTAACAAGTAGAAGACAACAGAGAAATATCTTATTACTAATCAAAGGAATATACACATTTTTAACAAAGGTACCTTAAATCTTTAGTAAATGGACAAAATGGATCGTTTACAATTTAGAGGTGATGGAATGAGCAATTTCAAGATATAACATTTTGCTCAAATAGTTATGTATTGTTTTGGACTAAAACTTGTAGTTGCTATGCTTCTCTCCAGGAATACATAGACCTTAAACAAGATTATTTAGCTCTGAAATATTAGGAGCATGTGTGTTGGAGTAAATTTGCCACAGGACTCCTAATGCACAAAGCATGTTATGAATTGCACTATAAAAGATTGTAGCTGTTAAGTATTTCTAGATCATGAAAATGTTATAACTTAAGAGACTTTTTGTTACTTGTTAAGTGGTGCAAAGGGTCACTATTACCTAACAGAAAATGCCTCACATGACAGAATAAAGCTTCTAGCTAAACCCGCTAAATGCTCCCAGAAAAAACACTAGGCTGAATTGATCTGTGGACATTAAATTAAGCAACTTATTTTGCTGATGTTAACGAACAATCCCCCGGGAACTGAGTTAAGATATTTGACCACTGAAACAAGGCAGTATTGAACCTCTTGAAGTTACATGTTTTCAAGCCCTATGCTCATAAATCAGCCCTGCTGAGAATAGCAGTGGAGTAGGTTTAAACATGCTGAAAGTATTTAGGTTTAGTTTTGTTCAATTTAAATATAGTATTTAGGAATAAATATCGGGGTGCTCCCTGCGCCTTTGGACCTCTTCACACTGGTCTTTTTGCCAAATTCAGGCAGTCTGGCCCTGACCAGAACATTCTCCCAGGTTCTATTGTCATGGTAAGAGGGGAGTTCTAATGCATTTCATTTTTTAAAGTTTTTATATTGGTTGTTAGTAGCCCGTTATAATCAGCTGGTGAGATTAAAAACTGGCAGACAACGCGCATGTCGATGTTTCAGCCCATCTCCCTAGGTTGTGGACATGTCTGATTCATTTTGACACAGCGTCAAAATCAACAGCACTGACGGAGCAATTGGATTAGTCCTGAACTATTTGTTGGCTGAGGGAATTTTGTTTCTACACCTTTAATAAGGGAGTGACTTAAAATTAGGTATGGTCTGACAAAGTAGCTTTTGAGTTTCACCCTGCAGTAATATGTTTGTAACACAGGATTACGATGTTCTTATTTTTTATATTTATAATTTCTTATGTATATTTGTTTCTTTTCTTTTTTTCTAAGATAATAAAAACAAAATTGAACTTGTACCTTGTTTCTTTTTGTACTGCTGGGCTGTTTAAAAGTGTAGACATGAAAATTATAAAAATATTTATGTATAAAATGTATAGGAAAAAGCAAAATTCAGAAAATACCTTACAGACATGACGAATATAGAATACTGAGATTTGAGTAACATTCTGTACTATTTACATCAGACGAATGTATTGCAATAACGTAGTAGATGCAATGTAACTTTGCTAACCAAAATAAAAACTATTTAAAAAAACTATCACAATTACATTACCTGTACTTTAGTCTTTTTCAGTGTCAGCATATTGACAGTTCAGGCTTCATTCAAATGTTAAGGTGCTGCTAGCCAAAAAATGTCATTCAATGTTAGTGAAGGGGCAAAGATTCAACAGAAGAAAAAGTAGCGAAATTCTTAAAGGTACATTCCTAAATTATATAATACATTAGCACCCCAGAACCCCATGTGTTTGTAAGAAGGGTGAGGGGCATGGTGTGAAAGTGGTGAGCCCATTGTGCTGTAGAGAAAAGAAATAGTGACCCCTATAGGCAGCCTAGGGTATAGCGCTAATTCTAGTAAGGTTAGAGGATGTTGTCATTTATGCTATGTTCACAATATTCACATGTATGTACCCAATGTGTTCAGTGCTCGTGAAACTAGTTCATGTCCTGGTTCAAGGGAGGTCCCTGTTATCTCCTAGGTTACGGCACATCTGGCTGGTTGAGGTCCACCAAAGGTTACAATAAAAAGGGTGACCTGCTGCAAATAAGAACTAGTCCATGAGAAGAACTGACCGAACCCAAGCTCCTTTCGTCTATCTAGCAAAACAGCATGGCAGGCTATAACAGGAAAACAGACAGCTGAAGGAGTTTCTTTCGGATTCAAAAAATGATCAACTGTTATTGGAGGACAGGCGGAAATGGGCGGGATTTTTGCTTCAGCCAGAAGAGCACACTATTTACACAAAGCTAAAATGTACCCTCAAGACAGACAGGCATCAAACCTGCAACTGCTCAGTAACGGGGCAAGATGTGTGAGTCTTTCCAAGCGGTCCAGACAGAGGTGATTAAAGGCAAAAAGTCTGCCCTTGAGACCAAATTAAATACTTCATTCATACAGCCTGGTTGGAAGGTTTCTTCACCATTAAGGTTCATCATCATCCTCACTGACCATGGTGCTCAGGTCTTTGTCTTTGCATTCAGTGCTCTCCGTCACAAACTGCCTTTGCTGCTCCTCCAGTTCCTTGAGCTCCCCCTGCAGGCGTTCCAGGTGAAGTGCACGACGGTTCCTCAGCAGTCTGCCAGGGAAAGGGTTCATCTCACTGAAGGCGATGCTGGTCAGCTTCCTGTAGACAAGAGGTATAATGTAAGGTGAGTCAATGTGTGTGTGTGTGTGTTTTCTTCAAAGACAGACACTGATTGGTTGGCTGTTGAATTAACTAAACACTGAAAACTAACCAAACATCTGGCTATACTGTACAGTGTGTCGTAAATCCTACAATTACATTAAAACTAATTAGACCTTTCTGGTTGTTGTACGGACACTTATCTCTCCTACCTGCCATCAGTGATCTGTGAACCAAGTTAAGGTTAATAAATCCCTTTAAAATTATTGCAGGTGGTGGTCTGACATATGACGTATCTTGAATTCTTTTATATCAATCAAATTGTAAGATTTATAACTTTCTAACGGTATATAGCATAAAGAACAACTTTTAAGTTAAACATGTCAACAACACAACTTCCCCAACCAAGATGGTGAACGGCCCACGGGCGGGCCGTCTAGAGTTTGAAATATTTAAGATATTTGACCACTGAAACAAGGCAGTATTGAACCTCTTGAAGTTAAGTGTTTTCAAGCCCTATGCTCATAAATCAGCCCTGCTGAGAATAGCAGTATGGTAGGTTTAAACATGCTAAAAGGATTTAGGGTTTTGTTCAATTTAAATATAGCATTTAAGAATAAATCTCAGTTGAATCAGTTGTACTGAAACTGATCTCTCGTACCTGCCATCGGTTATCGTCTTGGGGAAGAAACGCAGGTACTGGCAGATCTCAATGCTGTCGTGGATCTTCAGGATGTCATCCTCTTTGTATTTAAACAGTGCCAGAGCATAGCGGAAAATTACCTGAGGAGAGAATTGCATGTCAAGGTCGACCACACCCACTTAGAATACCCGTGCAGCAGGACATGTTGTACCTTGGTGCCTTCGTAAAGGAAGGCGTCCCAGACGCGGAACAGGATGTCACTGGGCAGACTGTCCACAAACACCACCAGGAACCAGTTGAACGTGATGAGCGACACGTCGATGTTGTGCTCCTCGAAGTGAGACGCCAGCCGCGGAAGTTTCTCCACCATGAAGTCCTTCAGAACCCGTTGGTCGGCCTGCCAGTAGACACAACAGGTTGGTATTTCTACATATTTAAACACCTGTCCAAAACAGGTGGGGGAATACCCTTAAAGATGGAGTCAGTGATACTGGAGAGCTATTGGAGCACAATCCAGCATTTGCAGTAGAATGGGTCGTACTAAAAAGCTCAGTGACCTTGTGTCCATGTGCGCCGCTGTACTATTTCTCGTTTTCTGTTCAGGTAGGCTACTAGAGTGTGTCTCGGTCAGTTGCTTGACCATGTTTATTCAGAGTTGTTCCCTACAGGGTAGAGATTGTAACAAGCATCGAGATGACTTCAATTAACACAGACAGCTGAATAGGAGGGACTTGGGGAGAAGGTGGGGTTGCCAAGGGGCTTAGCCAGCTTAAAAATGGCGCCCTGGACGATTTAGCCAATGCATGTTAAGGCAGCGATTGGCTGATCTCTCCGCTATATGAGATCAGCTGGTGAATGACATTGGCTCTGCTCGACGCGAGCGTGTGTTGGCCGTGGACGTGGCATGCTCACCTGAGAGGCCACCAGGTTCTGGGTGTAGTAGTCCTGAGGCATGATGCTCTCCACCACAGCCAGCAGGCACCAGAAGGCATCTTCTTCTGTCTGGAGGATGAGGAGAGCAATGGCTGCCAACCTGAAAGACCAGGCAACGTACACACACACAGCCGCCATCAGTAGGGTTGCACGATATATTGATCAAATGTGATATTGCAATATTGATCATGAAAATTGCAATATCGATATTGATTAATATATTTTTAAACATAAGTAAAAACACAAAGTTTAAAAAGGGAAAGTGTTGGACTGGTACAAACTGCATGTGCCTTGTGCATATGTACCTATTAAGTCCCTGGCAGTAGCCAATAGCAGGGTTCTGCCAGGAAAAGGCCAATAAAATGCGCTGTAGCTTTTGGAGGGCGGGGCTAGACGGTGAGGAGAAATGCTGATTGGTTATAAGCGTTCGATGCAGGTCCAACTGGATCTGTCTGGAGGCGGGGTGAGGGGATGTTCTGCTCTTCTCGCACAGCTACACACACACACACACACACACACACACACACACACAGTTAAAGGTACAATACACTCCCGGCACGACAGATCTTGTGCGCCATTGTATTCCTTAGAGTCTGCAGACATCCCAACCGGCTGGAGGCATTATCGTCCATTCATCTCTCTCCCCCCCACCCCCCGAGACGATGTCTCCGTCCGTCCACTACCCTGCCCAAAGGCGAATTAATGTCTGTTATGCTTTCAGCAATATCCTAGCAGTTTAACCCCCGTTCATATATCATTATATAGAGGAGGTGTATAACTTATTTATTTAAAGGATCACTCCTCGAGGACGCCTCCTGCCTTCGAACTCAAATCAAAACAAAAACACCTTCTCCTTTCAATACCATAGGGTGCTTCCTCAGACGCTGCGGGGG
>JAOEGT010000002.1:227185-241982 GCA_025447795.1 Speoplatyrhinus poulsoni
GCGTCTTATTGCGGCAGCCGCGGCACTCGTAGGTGTGCGTGCGTGTGTTGGCGATGGCCATCAGCCCACACAGGTTGCACACGTGCACCTGGTAGGGGTCGGACGCCTCGAACAGCCTCTCCCGCAGGAACTGGGCGGCCCCGTGGGCGATCTGACAATCACGCTCCATCTCCCCGAAACGAAGGCCTCCGTCGCTATAGAGACGCACGTACAAACATACATAGTTGCACAGTCACACACACAAACATACATAGTTGCACACACACAGTCGCGCTTGCACGCACACGTGTCCATCTTCACACGGAGGGCCATAGTTCCCATCCCCAGACACACGGTGGCGCCCCCCTACCGGGATCGGCCCTCCATGGGCTGCCTGTTGAGGATCTGGACGGGGCCCCGGGCCCGGGAGTGGATCTTGTCATCCACCATGTGCTTCAGCCGCTGGTAGTAGGTGGGCCCGATGAAGATCTGAGAGGTCAGCTTACGGCCCGTGAAGCCGTTGTACAGCACCTGCACACACATGCACAGAGTTCAGAGCTCAAGGCCAGACTTGACACTCAACATCAAATGTGGAACATGCAAACCATAAGCACGTCTCAGATTGATTTTATTAAAGATCCACATTCCCATAAAACACATTAAAATTCCTCGTCATTCACCTTCTGGAAGCGGGACGCTTTACATCCAATCAAAGACACACATTTGCTCTAGGTATAAAAGTATCTAGAACAATATCCAACCCCGCTAGGACCACCCAGAAGGCCTGTTAAGGCCTGGATGTGGTTAGAACTACTTTAACATGCAAATAATTGGAGGAGCCTGAAAATAACAACGGCTAACTCACCGATCACCTTTAACATAATGGCTACAGACAGTACGTGTCCAGTTCAGTGTTTTGAGGCATATAACCTCAAGATGTAGACAAACACAAATGTACTGTATTACGTGTACGTGTAATGTAACAACATTGAATCAAGGCGTTGGTTCAACTACAGCAAACAGTTGCGCGAGCGTGTGTGTACCTCATTTCCTCTCAGGTGGTAGCCATACTCTGACAGCAGGTTGGACACTTTCTGGACATTCACGGCGTCATTGAAAGGAGTGGCGTCGCCGATCTCTCCTTTGTTAGCCGAAACCTGAGGCAGGGAAAGCAACACATCGTAGGTGAAGAAGCACAAAAGAACAAAACGCCTGGGCTAAAGAAAATAATGGCAGATTCAAAGGAAAAAATATAGAGAACGAAATGGAGCAAAGTAAAAAAAAATACATAAATTAAAAAAATAAAAGCGGGAGAACATTTTTATTTTACCTTCCCCTGCAGACACTCGATCAAGTGACCGACCGTCATTCTAGAAGGAATGGCGTGAGGGTTGATGATGATGTCGGGGGTGATTCCTTCACACGTGAACGGCATGTCCTTCATAGCAAGGAAGCAAAAGGTTAAGAATCTCTTAGGGATTAATAACCTTAAGGCTAAGACTAGTGTAGGCACTAGCCTTGTTGCAGCCAATATGAAACCCCTGTCTTACAACGAAATAAGTCATATCTACAGTAATATATATTGAGTTTGATATGAAAAAATAAGAAATGCACTTCAAAAATGTTAATGTTGCGAGTGCCAAACCTAGTCAAATATCCAAGTAAGAAATACTCAAAAACAGAGTGAGGTAGCACTTAACAATAAATACAAGTGTCGTCTGAGTTTGTGTGCGTTTGTAGTAATCACCGCCATACCTCCTGTCTATACTGGATCCCACAGGTTCCTTTCTGCCCATGACGACTGGCAAACTTGTCTCCGATCTGAGGGATTCGTACAGACCGAACCTGCGGCGAGAGCACAACCGGCGTAAACGTGATATCACGGTCATATTCTCTAGAGCTTCTACGCGAGTCACGTCGTGTTAAAAAGGTGAAGTTAACAAATTCCCTTTGTCAAAACAGAGAATCTCCTCTCAATCCTGCCATTCTGTTCGCACACTGAAAACAGAATCGAGGCGTTTCTGCACAGACTGCACCACACTATCCCAGCCTTGGCAATGTGTGTCAAATGTGGGGGGGGAAGAGGTGTATTTGTTTTAAGCGGGTTCAAATAGCAATCTTTCCCCAGAATCATTGAATCCACATATGAAGAGGGAGAGATGTGGCAGGGTCAGGCACACATCAAAACCTGTGCTCCAATATATATTAATAAAAAGTATATTCTCACTTTCTTCACAGTGCGACTCAGCATTTACTTCAAGCGCCATGGTTCTGATTAGACTGAAATTGTGAACGAATTATTAAAAACACAGTTATAAACAAGACTGTCTTTAGCCTCGTCACCGAGGTAACACGAACACCACCACTTTGACCAACATCTCCATAACCAGATTCAACACAACACACACCCGGATCTTGCAGAACTTGTAGCCCTCCTGGTTGAGCGTGACCATGACCTGGTCCACGATGCCCGTCTCGCTGGTCCTCAGGAAGGTGCTGCAGTCTCTCTTGGTGTAGCGGCGGTTGGTGGAGTCCATCTCGTCGTCATTCTCCGGGAGGGTGACCGTCTTGCCGATGATCACGTCCTCGCCCGACACCCTGACGCCCGGGGCGATCAGCCCGTCGTCGTCCAGCTTGTCGTAGATGGCGTGTCGCATGCCTAGAGGAAGTACGGCCATTCATGATGCACTGGCAGTAGTCATGGACACCATACATTATTTGACTAATTATTAGTGACAACTAATGTATTCATATTCATTAGTATGATTAGGATTCAATGTTATTATTCGTAGAAAAGCTCAGACATAAAAACTACAATTTATTATCAAGTATACTATATTAGCACTCTAGGATTACTGCAGGTGTAATATTATTTTGTATTATAGTATTCTAGGATGATAATGTACTGCAGATGTAATATTATATCATATTGTAGTATTCTAGGATGATAATGTACTACAGGTGTAATATTACGTGGTAGTATTTGAGGATGATATGGTTCATACCCTGGCAGGTGTAATATTATGTGGTAGTATTTGAGGATGATATGGTTCATACCCTGGCAGGTGTAATATTATGTGGTAGTATTTGAGATTGATATTGTTCATACCCTGGCAGGTGTAATATTATGTGGTAGTATTTGAGGATGATATGGTTCATACCCTGGCAGGTGTAATATTATGTGGTAGTATTTGAGATTGATATTGTTCATACCCTGGCAGGTGTAATATTATGTGGTAGTATTTGAGGATGATGTGGTTTATACCCTGGCAGGTTTCACGCGTAGGCTTCTCAAAGATCTCTTCCTGATCGAAACCTTTCTTCGACTCCTGCTCCTTGTAGGAACGATAGAAGACCGACCTGCAGACATGACGGCTGTTAGTCCAAACCACAGCCTCATATACAGCTAAACACCACATAACATATTGTCACAGTCATCTCCATTATATGAAGTCTTGTTTTTATTGTGCAATATAATATAGTTCATATGTCTGACCTGAAGAAGCCTCGGTCCACAGCAGACCTGTTCATGATGACAGAGTCTTCCTGGTTGTACCCAGTGTAAGATGCAATCGCCACTATGGAGTTGATACCTGACACACAAAACAGGTTCAAGTAGACCCTCAAAAACATCTGCAGTTACTTTAAGGGTCACTTAAAGGACACAAGAAATGCTCAGTGCAGAGCTCACCAGGCAAGCTGAATGTGGTACCTGCTGGCTATGAACACCTCTAGCAGAGTGTCTAGTACACCAGGTAGCTCTATCAAGTGTTACATCTCTAGCGGTACCTGCTGGCAGCTCTCTGAAGCGCAGGTACTCCATGGAGCGCGTGGTGACCAGTGGCTTCTGGGGGTAGTACAGTACGTGTGCCAGAGTGTCCATGCGCACGTGGAAGTTGGTGATGTACACGCCCATGGCCTGTTTGCCCATGGCAGACTGGTAGGTGTTCCTGGGAGACTGAACATTTAAAAAGGTATAGTCAGCGATTGTAAGATAATCGTAAGCTCAGTGTTTCCCACACATAGACAATCCCATGGGTGCCCGCCATGGTTACATTTCTTCCGCAATAGTTTCATAATGAACCGAACTGTTCATAATAATGACGCTAAGGCCAGCTTGGACAGCTTTTACTCTACTTAGCGGTACAGACAGCGGTCTCGATGTAAGCTGCTCAAATAATTTACACCACACCGATCGTGCATTCAGTCTCTCTCTCTCACGCACACAATAATCAATGGAACCGGTTACACTAGGCATGGGAGCAGCATGGGAGCGAATACCCCATGGAGAAGCGACTTCTATTTATATTTTTCCGCGAGGTGTAAGCAGCAAGTTTTACATAGAAATGGATCATAAACTGTCAAGGTGTATATTTAAACAAAGCTACCAGGAAATTACTCTCCGTATGTGCGCAGCAGGTGTAACCAGTGAAAAGACTCATTCCGCCTTAGCTGAGCAACAAAGCAACCAGCTTAAGTTCTAACCTGGTTGTGATCGGGGAAAGGGATGATGGAGGCGCAGACTCCCAGAATCATGGAGGGGTGGATCTCGCAGTGGGTGTAGGTGGAGCAATAAGCCACACCCTTCTCCTGGAGGTCGTCTGGGGTCATGGCCAACATGACAGTCTCCTCCTCCAGCGTGTCAATGTACTCCACCACACCGCTAGCTACCAGGTCCTGCCAGCTACACATTAGAAAAACAGCATGCGTCATTTAAGTGGCTATATGACATTCTGTGCCACTAGATGTCACCCAAAGCATCAGCATCTCAGAACCAAAACAAGTGCTTTGTAGGCCCCCGCCCCCCTCTGCTCAGTATGCAAATACACCACTATATCTTTACATAGAAAATAGTTGTTAGCTGTTACATTAATAGTTACAATATCACATAGGACCTTTAACATTAACCTTTAACATTAATAATGTGTGGTCAGTGTGAGAGAACTACTCATATCTTTCCCTGTTGAACGTCTTGTTTTGGTTATTTCCTCTCCCGTCTAGTCAAGGTTGTGTGCTTGGCCTACCCAGTTCCCAGCCTCCCTAATCAGGAGCCTTAACTAAAGGTATGATAATATTGTCTGGAGGCATCGGGGAAGACCCAGGACTAGGTGGAGAGATTATATATCTTCACACTGGCCTGGGAACGCCTCGGGATCCCCAAGTCAGAGCTTGCTAATGTGGCTTGGGAAAGGGAGGTTTGGGGTCCCCTGCTGGAGGTGCTGCCCCTGCGACCCGACTACGGATAAGTAGATGAAGGTGGATGGATGGATGGATGGGGTGTACTTGTCACTCTGTACCATAACTTACCTTCTTTCTGCCTAATTTCAGTGTTCTCCACTTGCATTTCACTCTCTATAGTAAGCAAAAATATAAACACTGAAATAGAGAAGAATGTACCTGTAGTTGTTGTACTCTCTCTCCTTCAGCTGGTCAATGTGCCTCCTCTTCAGCAGGAGTTTCTGCTTCTCTACGATCAGCAGGGGGCGACATATCCTGCCAGCATCCGTATAGATCCTGATCTCACGCTCCCTGATGTCTCTAATCATGGAGACCTGATGGGCAGCATTAATAATATGCATGAATATGTTTCCTCACTTTTTTAACCCATGGGATATTTATTGAAGTTTTTACTGGCCTGGGGGAGAGGAGCAGGTTATTGTCATTTATTTCCATGTGTCCTTTGAGATTATAATGTGATTAAGGGTTATATAAGTAAAATTGACTTGATTAATATACCATATACAGACTATACTATTGGATGGTGTTTAGGTTTTTTTGTTTTCCACTGACCTGTGTGTGCTATTATAAGCATGTTCTCCATAAAGGCGC
Source organism: Speoplatyrhinus poulsoni (assembly GCA_025447795.1). Taxonomy (NCBI): domain Eukaryota; kingdom Metazoa; phylum Chordata; class Actinopteri; order Percopsiformes; family Amblyopsidae; genus Speoplatyrhinus; species Speoplatyrhinus poulsoni. Next base: position 232,994 of record JAOEGT010000002.1, read on the forward strand.
CTGCACACACCTACACACACGTAGTTTGAGTTACTGTGCTCATTAGACCTTTTCTAAGGTCTAATGGTGTAACCTGCAAGGTTAGGGATACAGTAGTATGTACTAGTGTTTACCTCAGACACAATGATGTCCATCTGTCTCCTGAGCTTCCGCAAGGTGTTCATCAGCTGTTCTGGGTCCTTATGGATTCCAACCCAGCAGCCATTCACAAAGATCTTAGTAGCACTGCAACACAGTGACACAAACAAACACTGTTACGCCGCAACACACACCGCAGTGAAAGAAGAGGCAGGCGACATACTAGACAGCTATAATAACATTCATATGCTGAAGACGCCTTCAAAAGCGGGTGGATGGTAAGTCATCAATACAGAGACGACGGCAGCTCACACATTTCTCCTGTAATCGTCATTAAACGTTTGTGCCACAGGATCCATTCTGTCCACAGTTTGTCCTCACGCAAAACAATGGGCCTCGGGCACCAAACAACCCTCCGCTCTTTTGTAGTTTGCCCTCCATAATGACGTGGTCTGTGTCACAGTGGATCAGGTCTTTATTAATTAGAATAATATTAATAATACATTTTATTTGAGGACACTTTTCAAGACCCTCAAGGACATCTTACAATTCAAATACAAAGACACATAATATAAAACATTTGGCTAAGTTAGGAGTACACATAGACATATAAGATACAAATAAAAAACTGGGTTTCTGTGCATGGTCAGATATGCAGAGTGTTCACAGCAATACATCCCAGACCATGATGTGCCTTGTTGTTACACAGACCATCAACAGTATGCGATAAAAGATATTATTGTCAGAATCATGCAAGCATTTTAGTTCCGCTATTGTCATGTGACATCAATTGTTTGTTATGATTGGTTAAACCAATTTCATTGCTTGGAGAGGATGATCAACTATTTATTGCAAGTATTAAATATAAACCTTGGCAAATGGCATATTTTCACATGTATTCTTCCAAATGTAGTTGGCTGGAATTATGCAGTCGTTGGGAAAAACACCTATTGAAACCCAGAGGAAGACTTCTTTGACCTGACGCTGCCTGCTCTGTGTGTGTATGTGTGGAGTGGCAGATGAGCACAACATGGCTAAATATTTCTTATGTCCGCAACACGCGTGTAAATACAACAGACGTCTGAAAAATGACTGAGGTCATATAAGTCGATATTGTAATTATCGTGACAGGCCTAGGACTCGGTCATGCGACTTACTCTGCGATAGCAGCTGGAGAGATCTCCTCCAGGTTCTCCATGCTCCACTCCTCCAAGAACTCCAGAATGGGCGACGGCTGGGACCCCACAGAGATGTAGGCCATCAGAGCTAGGTTCTTCACCAGACCTACAGCGTGGCCCTGAAGAGATCACACACACACACGCACTGGTAAATGGACTGTAACCACTAGCAAATGCAACCACTAGCTTTGGTGGGAATACTGCATTTATAAAGCAAGTGTCCAAACTTCAGACAGTGTGTCCCATTCATACACACATTCATCAGTCGATGGTGGTGTCAGCCATGCAAGGCCCCACCTGACCACCGGGAGTAGCTAGTATCCTCAACACTTGGTGAGGATTTGGGTTTAAACCAACAACCTAATTGGGTGTAGGCAGGAATGTGCATCTATCGGCCTAGCATTTCTAAAACTACAAAATAGAAAACTCTTAGTCCCAACTTCCACTGGGCCCGTCTGCCGTGTTCCGGCTCCATCATGGAGCTCTTTTCAATCCAAGAGAACCACCAAAGCAGCCCAGGAGCGGCCCACGAGCGGCCCAAAAGCAGCTCTCCGATCGGCTCTGCTACAAATAAGGCAGAGACTCTATTTTTGACGGAGAGGCTTCTGGGACGCTTCTGAAAGCGACCAACTGCCAATCAGACAGAACTCATAATTTCGGTTTGGTGTGTTGCTATGGAAACCCGCTTCTGACGCACTGCTGGTGGGGAAGGATGCAGTGCAGATGACGGAGCAAAGCACGTGTTCGTTGGAAATCAGGCGTTAACGCATTTTGTGCACTTTAGTGTACAAAGTATTGTGATACAAAATATGAAGCCATTTTCAACAACCCTATCAAATACAAATGACAAAATACTATTTTGTATTTTAAATACATATTTTGAATCCATACAATACAGTGTATCATAAATACTACCCATTATTTATTATGTTATTTACTGTAGGGGGTACGTTTGTTTTGTGCTATGAAGAAGGGGGCTCACCTCGGGCGTCTCTGCCGGGCACACCATCCCCCACAGGGTGTTGTGCAGCTGTCGGGGCTTGGCCAGCTTTCCGTCCCTGCCGATGGGGGAGTTGACCCTGCGGAGGTGGGAGAGGGTGGAGGCGAACGTCAGGCGGTTCAGCACCTACAGAGGAGGAGGAGAACATGGTGGCTAACCAGGCTACACACAGGACTGTACATGTGATGCTATTTAATAAGTCATTTTACGGTGTGCTACGTCCACATTACAAATCTAGGATTTGGACCTGTATGGGTCTTAAACAGGTCAAACTACTAAACTATTATTTAGTAGGACTACTACTAGTATTTTGGGAAGCATGATTATGCATGTAATCCCTCTCTATATAGCACTTTTAGCTGCAATTATTGTTAGAAAAGTTCTTCTTCTACAAATAAAGTGAATTATTGTAATTATATACTGTATAATACATACATACATAATACAGTAATCTAAATTATAAAGAGAGAGAGAGTGTGAGTGAGTGAGTGAGTAAGTACCTGGGAGACTCCGGCCCTAGCCTGGTGAGCCTTCTTCACATCGCCCCAGTTGCCAGTGGCCAGGGAATACTTGAGTCCGTCGGAGATGATGCGTGTCTTGATGGCCAGCTCCAGGTTGAAGTCCTTCCCCTTGTCGATGAACTTCTGGGCGTAGATCCTGATCTCCTTCAGCAGGTTCTTAAACATGCTAACACAGTTGACCGGCAGTTAGCTCTGACCAAGCTAGTGCTACTGTAGCTAAAAGCAGAACGATCCGTTTCTGATTCAATACTGATGTATTCTTTAAGAAGTACATCAATGATTCTTGATGAATGATACGTTTCTGCATTATTAACCACATACTAAAAGTAGCAGCAGATGTTATTATTTTACAGTTATTAAAATGCAAAGTGTGTGTACAGTCAAACTACTGGCTGTACACACACTCATAAGCACCGAGTATAAACAACATGCATGTACATACAGATAGACCTGACATTGTTATTGTCTAAATGTATAATTGTAATACTAACGTATTAAGAAACACCGATGCGTTAAATAAACCTTACCCTCTGAAGAGGAAAGCCAATAGTGGCCCGGCCAGGTCCAGCCTCTTGTTGCCATAGTGATCTCTGTCGTCCAGCTCTCTCCTACCAAGGGCAGCCAGTAGAAGTCTGTGCACCATGTACCTAGGGCATTCATACCATCGTGTAAGAGGCCGTTTAATAAGCGTAGACAAACAGCGCCCTCTACAGGCATAAAGACCTTAAGAGGTTATGTTAGGACACGGCCATACTCAAACATCAAGTGAAGGACGAAGGTCATTTGACTCAGATAGAAGGTCACATTACCCTAAGAAATATGCCTTCTTGGTCTCACAGAAGTCACTGACGCCCACGTGGGGCAGAACCTCCTTCTGCAGGACCTCCTTAGCGTACTTGATCCTCCTCTCCTTGGTGACGCCGGGTTTAGCGCCGCGAGAGCCGATAAAGTTCAGAGCCACGTTCTGTTCCTGGATCACGAAGGCCTCGTCCAGAGAGGGTTTCACCTAATGGAGGGTCAAAATATAAAACAAAACGGAGCGGGTCGTAGAAACGCAGTCCGCCGAAAACAAAGGCTCATCAACCAGAGGGGACATCCTGCTTCATATTTACCATCTCCATCATCTCAGGATCGTCAAAGTCGTAGATGATGTGCTCCAGGATGTCTCGGTCAGACACAAAGCCTAGCGCACGAAAGACTATGATGATGGGGACCTCCTGTCTGATGTAGGGCAGCGTCGACACTATCCTCTGGCCAATGGCGCTCTTCTTCACCCCCTGGGAGAGAAGCCACAACCCCAGGTGATCAACCACCGCCAGATTACCTGTCATCTCTCACCCAACCAATCACCTCCCACTATGACATATGAAAAAAAAAACATGACTAAAAAGTAATGAAATTATTATTTCTTTGTTCTCACAATGCTTCTTGGCAATACATCATACCATTAGAAAGCCTGGCTATTTCCCTTTTAAATGGTGCCACATTTCTAAGGAACGTGCGTTTGTGGGATGAGCAATAGAGCCGAGTATGTGGGTTGCGCCCATGAAAAATGTGCCAAATCTTCTCTGACAACGACAAACAGCTTTTCTTTGCTGTTGACTCTTGTTTGGTGGTTTTTGGAGAATTTTATGTTTGAAGTCTGAAGAAACAAGACATATTGGCAATTTAACCACGTATTAATTTAACAAACAGGAGCGTCAGTGGCGTGTAGCCTGGCACCTCCTCTTCATGCTGGTCACCATGGTCACACACTGCTGTGGGATGGCATCCCATTATTCAGCAAACATTTGTCACAAGCCAGCCAACGTGGTTGTGTTGGTCACTCTGGCACAAACAGCCACGCCCAAGCTGATCCCACAAGTGTTCACAAATGTCCTTCATTTGTGTGCGTAACATTGGAAGTTTTGTTTTAGAAAGTGACAAAATGCTAGCTATTCATGCTACCCACACACCGGCACTCAACAAGCCCTCCACCCTTCTATAACACACTCTTCTGTGTATATTTGTGTTATGACCATAAACAGCTGAGTTATGAAGAGATTAATACATCTTTTAGTAAAAGGTGGAGTCAGTGATTTTAAGACAAAATTAGATAGATTATATGAATATCACACCTGTCCTCCTCTGGCCATCATGCTGACCCAGATGGAGCTGGTCGGTCTAGAGGAGTTCTCCAGACAGGAGCGGCATTCCCCCGTGTACGCGTACTTGGAGTCCTTCTTGGCGAACACATAGACTGTGTTGGTGGCCATTTTCTCCTGGGCTATCAGCACCTGTAGGTGGCAGCAGTGGGAACAAAGGGGTGGTTACGCTGCATTCAAGCATATCTCGGAACGCAAATGTTCCGACATGGAAAAATAATGCTTAGCACATCACCGCTCTCGTGCAGTTTGGACAAGCCAAAGAATGTCTACAATGGCGGGGTTACTGGCCCCGTTAACTAGTTATGTTCCGCTAGACATTTTGCCATGTGAACACAAAAACCTTGGGACAAGCGCAAAAATGTTTATCGATTCATACCCTGATCTGGAACAACACAAACTACACACTGGTGTAAAAGTTCCCCACGTGTGCCTCACAGAAATCAATATCCAATTAACTCAAAACAATGCTCACCCCACAATTTAGTTCCTTCTAAATAGAACCCAATCTCCACAGCGTCTGAAGCCTGCAGTAAATAATTTTCAAGTACGTACAAATTCATTATTGTTTTACTACCACTACTACGACCACCAACAGTTCCAGTTTACCTTCTCAGACCCGTTGATGATGAAATACCCTCCTGGGTCCAGCGGACATTCGTTCAGCTCACAGAGATCACGGTCCGTCAGGCCACTCAGCAGGCAATATGTGGAGCGAAGCATGATGGGAATTTTACCAATGAAGGTCTTCTGGTGTTGAGTCTGAAGCTGGTCCTCTCCATCCTTGATGATGGTTTTGGTGATGTCAACATACAGCGGCGCAGAATACCTGAAGACCATTTTTTTAAATATATATATAACAATTGTATTCATTATTACGGAGCAGAGTACAATGTCTTTATCAAGGGAGTGGGGGGTAAAGGCAGATTTAGTGAACTACAGGATTTATACATTTTATTTTCTTTTCTGCAGGTATGTAGTTCACATATTCTGCGTAATTGTTTTGGTAATATAATGTTGCTATGCTAGCAAGGCGGCCCTTTTGCTCTATGATGTGGCGAGGGGAATGGATGCTACAGTACAGGCTGAAATGCAAAGGGATTTCTGCTTTTTATTTTCCGTGGCAAAAATTAACCGTCGAAGACCAAAGATAGAACCAATCACAATATTAATGAATCAAAACACAGCGCAGAGCTGAATCCGGTTACATAAACCTGTTCATGCAAGGGAAGGGAAGTGTGCTGGGTCATCAGTGCCAGCAGCTATATGAGGGTTAAACGCTGCCTAACGGAAGAAAATGCAAAAGTTGTAAAAAAGAGTAGCAAAACAAACAGAGCAGCAAGAGAAATAGGCTGGCAGCCAGCAGACAGACATACGTGAGGTTTCTTAGCCGGGCTTCATTGGGCATCATTGGAGAAGGTGCACCATCTCTTTCCCAGTGGGTTGGCTTGGAGAGGTAAATCTGCTCAAACTTCAGCAGATACCGGGGCTGGGAACGAAGCATTATATCTGAGCTTAATAATTTGCGTGCCAATATAACAATACTGTACATCTCACAGTGTTGGTAATGAATGTGTAATATAAAGACATTTTAAAAAGAACAAGTCCAAGGACAAGCCTTATGTAATGTGAATGAAACAGTAGAGACCAAAACTTAAAGGTATAGTCAGCTATTGCAAGCCAATTGTAAACTAACACACTTTGTCAAATTCACCAAATATCTCCTCGGATTTCGCTATCTTATCATTCTCTGTGCGTGCCGACAGAGAATGACAGAGAATGCGGCAAACATCGCTCACAACAACGATGCCGCTTGGCGTTTCAATGTGTGAGACGGAGCTTCTGAGGGAGTTTGTTTTGAACTGAGCTCAAAGTTAGCAGGCGTTCTGGAGAATGACTTACCCTGCCTATAAAAAGGTGGGACATACTATTAATGCATTCTAACTTAGAATACATTAATAGTATGTCCCACTAGGTCTGTCAGAATTTCGGACTCACCGGCTCCTCCACCTCTCCTGAGGTGTGCTGGGCTTCAGCCTGCAGGTCGATGGGTGGAGCATCTTCCACAATCCTCTGGACAGACATCTGGATGAATTCATCAAAAGAATCCAATTGCTGACGGACCAAACCCTTCTCGTCAAAGTAGGAGCTACACAAGATAGAAAATCACTCTGAAAAACTGTTGTACATGCGAACAACATCTGGAGGCAATATGAGCAAACATTTAAAATGAAAGACATAATATATAATGTATGGTTACTGGCAATTCAGATGCATGACGAAAAATGCATATGCACTGCACAAACGTGGTTTTACACTTGCTAACAACGCAAAAAGAAACGAATTCTACCTGATAACAATCCAGCAGGCCTCCTGCCACAGATCAGGAGTAATCTCATCATCTTCTTCGTCATACTGGTTATCTATTAACATACAAAACAATGCAAAAATAACTTGATTATAGTATTATATACAGTATACTGATCTGTCAGAAACACAACGTTAATGTGTCGTTTCGTCCGGATTAACTCTCCAGACATACAGTATGCACAGAACATGCAATAATATGATCCATGGTTCCATGTCAATCAGCAAATCATATATTGTTGTGAAAGAAAATAAACCTTTGAATTTAGGAAAACGACAGCACTTAAAAAAGACTCGAGCTGAGCATATTTAGCTAGCCGTGTTAACACAGTGAACCCCTTTCAAAAGCGGCGCGCCGTTAGCTTAGCATTGGCTAACTAAGCTAACACTGGATGTGGAGTAACAACACGTCGTGAATTCATGACTACTTAAGTTTAAATAAATTCGTCAAACAACTGCTCACCCTCATCTTGATCATACATAGCAGCAAATAATTATCCCCCGCAAGACGAAACTTTAATAACACAAAAATAAATAGGGAGAATGCTGCTGAACTTCCATTCAGCAGCGACTCACGTATGCACTGTTCAAGTCGGAAGCGATCTTTTTCAGTAAACAAGAATACTTCCGACGTCAACAAGGCGTCTTTCAGAATTGAAGTTCACAACTCTATAAGATTGTCAACATATAACTAAGTATTTATTTGGCCAATCATATATTTTTACATTATTGTTTATAACAGTATTAAGCCCGAATGTATTAAGTAAAAAATTAACACATCTAATATGATTAATTGCTTTTTAGGGAGGGTAACGCCGATGTCTTGATTGTGAAATAGGACGTCTGAATATTGCTGTACATTGTGATTGCTAAACGATATTCATCTGTGGTTTGCGCGCACACACACATCGTTTCCAATTTAGCCCTATGTTCCATTGATGTGATTAGGTATTCTAATATCTGTGTCAGTTAAATATCATGACAATTGTTTTAATTTTATTGGGAAATGCATTTAATGTGTCAAAAATTTGAGATGTGACTTTGAGTATTACTGTTATTCTTTTTGTTATCTGATCATGTAGGACTAAACTTGTTACCGTAATAAACTGAATTAAATCAGAAGCCAACGACCAATAGACAACCTGTACACAAACTGAAGCAGAGGAAAGCCCCAGATAACATGGGTGTGACGTCATTATTATATCACCACCTTCACCTTTTGCCTCTTAGCATTCAACGATCAATCAATTAATACAAGATAGATCATTTTATATTATAGTATTTTTACTGTTAGAGTATTGAGAGCAGAGAGAGAGCTTATGTGTGAGCATTGAGGAAACTGTAAGATACTTCATGAATAATAACATGAAACCAATAGTATATATATTTATAAATATATTTTATAACAAGGTGAAAGGCATGATGTTTGAATAAGACAGACTGTGTGGTCTTGAATAGCTGGTCTGGACCAATCACTCAGGCCTGAAGGTTCTGAGCAGATGCATAACTAAATGGACAGGGTTGACCTCTCTCTCTTTCTTCGTTGAGCTGTTTATTATGATGCAGGCTGCCATTCAGCAATTAATCGTTTTAATCTCAACTCCTGACTGCCAGATGAACTCTAAAAATATTTTTGTAGCCCATGTATGTATGTATGTATGTATGTATGTATGTATGTTTTTTAATTGTATTTAGGCTACT
>JAOEGT010000002.1:250330-262526 GCA_025447795.1 Speoplatyrhinus poulsoni
TATATATCCTGTATATACTGTATATCCTGTACTATCCACTCCTATTTCCTTTTTATCCTGCTATACTTGCTCAGTAACACAACTTTAAAGCTATTAATAGCAATTCTAATCCAGTCTTGTTCACATACTTTCTGTAGGTGACTATATAAAGCTAGGAGATATGTACTTCATGATTTATACACACAGGTTTTTTAAATTCATGTCACATGTAGGTTATTATTATGAATAATATACACAGGACTAACCCTTGCAATAAAGACCCTGTTTGTATCTTATCAAATACGTTCTGTGGCATTTATAAAACAAATATGTCTACAGTCTACAGTCTACGTCTACAGTCTTTGTGATGTGAGCACAAGTATTCAACAGTGTGCTGCAATGTCATCCAGTGATCAAAATCATCCACAAGAGGGCCTTCCACTGAACGGCCCACAGTGGGAAACAGGGCTGGGCGGAACAGAAAGGTCAGCCATAAATCACCGTGCTGGTAGTATATTTCATGCTATGGAAGCTGGTCTTCAGACTGCTCTGGGCTCTCTGTTGTCACACTGTCACAGGTGGCGGGCAGGCGGCCCTTCCTACAACAGACCCAGGGGAATGTGCACATGGAGGACGCTTCTTCCTCACTCATGCCGACATACACCCCGGGGCGAGGCCAAGTCCGCTCCCTCCTCCATCAACAAACCATTACACTACATATTACAATAATGAGCCTTAATAACTTTTTCACCCTTCCTATGTAGACCAGACATGATAAACTATGAAGCTATAGGAGGAAGTGTCTCATAACACAATGAGGCCTTCTTCCATTCCAAAGACAAAAAGATGCTCGGGTATTAATTGGAGGGTATATATGAATTAGCCCACATGTCATAGCCGGTCCTTCACTGGCTAGACAATCGGCATTTACTCATGCGCGTCCCTATTTAAACTATAGTGCAGTGGAGAATGGCAAAGCCCCGCTGCTTATTTTCCAACGATTAGCTGTACATCAGCATTACCACCTCAAATCCAGCAGTTTCACATCCAGCATTAAATGGGATGAATATTGATCTGCTAAAGGAGGATTTATTTATTTCATGCTCTATCCAAAGATCAACTGCTACCAGCTTTGGGCGGATCTGTTGAGGTCTTACTGAATAAAGCTACTGCATACATGACTTTGGACTTGACATTTTAGGCCTGGAAGAAGACCAAACAGCAAATTCACTGCAATAATCCTAGATAAATGGGCTGATCACTGCGAAAGCTTAGATAGTTAAGTGGCCTACTCTTAAGTCCAGAAACGATAAAAACACGATTCGGTGGAGCTCCTCCGTTTGGGAGGCGTGGTCTCTGGCATCCTCACTAGGGAAACAGAACCAAGCGGGGACCACATTTGGTGTCGGACCACAGCGCATAAGATGTCTTCTGGTGACCGGTCAATACGTTTCTCCTTCTACTGACTGATTTAACAGCATTTCATTTCACTTGCACCAAGGATATACACAGTCACATGCACGTGCGCACACACACGCACACACGCACACACACACACACGCACACACACACGCACACACACACATTGACAGATACATCTGTCCACTCGTACGCAGTATAGTTTCACACACAGTGATTGTGTGAGGCTGACTGCGTACTGTGCAATGCATTCTGGGCTCCAGCACGCATGTCAGGGCCGTTGTTAGCCGCGGGGAGCAGTGAGCTAACACAGGGATAAATCCCATGCTGTCTGCTCAGCGAGATGGGCTGCTAGTGGTGGGGGGGTTTACAGACAGACAGACAGACAAACAGGAAGACAGACGGCCATCTGGAGAGGCAGGCCTGGGGGTCACATGGCAGGGTGAGAGAACGGAGAGGAACGGACTGTGCTCAGCTGGTCTAGGCAATGGCGTCTGGGCCTGCTATTGCTGGGATTTGTGTGTTTTCGAAAAGCGTTGCTGCTGTTAGGAATAATTTATGATGAAGTTTGGTTTTGACTACATGTCCATTGTGAGTATACAGAAGGTGTTCATTTGATTACATTGGCTTCAGCTGCTTGTCTGTTTTGTTATTTGCATGAAAAATGTGGATGTGACTATATTATGAATTTGAGTTACATTTTTATTAAAATAATAATTGGTGAATACATGTAAATACTTAAATATATAGGCTATATATATGCTAAAACCCTATTACATATGTCTAAATTAAACATAACAAAGGCTTGGTCTGTGCAAATGTATACTTATTTTATTTCCATCTTTACATACAATTTTCAGATAGAGGGTATATATAATATATGTATATTTTATTTTTTATTTTCATTATATGATCTTAATTCAATCTTCGAGATTGTGTATCGACGGTGTCAGCGTCAGTTAATAATATCGGTGGAGCATGACGTTGTTACACTCTCAACTACCAGACGATGGCGTCTTACACCTGCTTCAGACGTGAAATTTGATGCTCTTTAATTTTCTCATACATTCCTTGAATTAGAATACCTAAAACATTTTTTTTTATGTAAGTACAATTAAGAAAATTCCTTTATCGTGACAAACATGATTATAGAACTATTGTAAATAACTGAATAACATTTTTTTTAATGACGTGCTGGAAGAAGAGGGCTACGCTTTGAGTTAGGCTGCATCTGTTTTTAGTTTAATGCATATAAAATTACTTTTATAATATTTAAATTAAATTAGAATTTCGGTTTTAGTCATCTCTTAATTTTTTTTTTCAATGCTTAAATTTGTTTCGCTCAGCCGTGCACCATGTTTGTTGTTAGTCCAATCTCCAATAATAGTCGAATTGCGTTATGTGATAAGCCTACTTTAAATTAAACATAATTATTGTACATATACGTGCATTTATATAGCCATAGTTGTTTTTAAATGGAGAAGGGTTTACAACTGTCTTTGAACGAGTGGTGGTCACACACAGCGGCGATACGAAGTAATTGAGATGCATTTGATTGCTGTTGCACGACCGGCTTTAAAGTCGGGCCTCTCCTTGCTTTAAAACATATGTGTACACTCACTGACTGTCCACTGTCCATAAATTTCCAAACCGGCAGGACGTTGTCTTTTTTTATGCCCCGTGATCCATTCTTCATGTAGCGGCCAAAAAAGTGCCAAACCTGTTCTGGGAGCGAAAGAAAACGTGCCGTGGCAGAGAGCGATCAGCTGGCAAGAGGCGAGGCTGCTTCGTGCGCTCTGGTCCGGGAATGCCGTGTTCGCCGGCACATCAGTCACGCATCAAAGGACGATGAAAGCTTATTCTACTTTTTAAGTAGGCCTACTGCGTAAAAGGGCCATGATTGCCATTGGGCAAGTTCTATTGAATAGAGCTCTGTGAAACCTATTAAGGTTTCACACACACACGCACACACAAACACAATATTGTCTTCTTCGTGCCATTGTACTGTATTATTGACAACTTGTAGGCTGTAAAATAAATGGGTGTCATCTTCTTTTTAAATGTAAACACATTTTTACAGTAACTGCTTGGGTGTGTGTGTGTGTGTGTGTGTGTGTGTGTGTGTGTGTGTGTGTGTTGCCATTAGCTACAAACTTGGTGTGGGTTTGTTTTAACAGTGTATAATTATTCACTCTACTGTACAGTATGTCCATGCATCAGTATGTGTCACATGGCTCATATCAAAAGTGAGTGGGTTAGGGAATTTTCCACAGAAAATGGAGACCACACAAGTGGGCAGATGGTCACCCCTATGCAATCAGTTTAGCAACAGGACAACAAAAGAGCAGCCACGCCTTAGATAAAGGTGCTTAACCTCCTAGCATGCTAAGTGCCCCTCGCTCCATTACCACTTAATAGGGCTAATCAGTGGAAATTGTTTTGGCTCAGATTACATTTAGAATCTATTGCCACCCATGCACGGGCATATTAAATTGGTGACTTCATTAGACTGAACACTGAATAGCCTATAGGTACATCCACAGATCCCAGCTCAGTGCTATATTCTGACATGTTTTGTCTCGAGGGAAAAATATGATTTAAACAATAATTTTATTGCTAGACCCCATGCATGGTTCATGACATTCACCCAAACATTCTGATTTTGCAATATTATGGAATATAGATATTACACATATGATTATTTAGCATATTTAAAGAAATACACATTTGAACACTGTGTGGTTAGATACATAGATTGATTCCGATATTAAAGTTACATTAGTACACAGATCTGATTGATGCAGGTGCTCAGTCATTCTGCTAAATATAATTATTCCTTCCACTTCAGTGTGCTGGCAAAGAATACTGGCCCAAAGCATTTACTAATGAGGAGTGACAGCTCTTTGAGCAAATACTGTATCAAACAAATGACCTTGTCTGGCAAAAGATCACCACAAGAGGTGGTTTATGTTTGCTGTGTTGAGTATTCAAGTATACCTAGAAGTAACATAACGCCTTTTACACAATCGTTAATTTTTAATAACACTTTATGGCTCACATCAAGTGCATGCCTTTGATGTGAGGAGCGATTAAAATGCAACCGCTCAGGGCCGGGTTTAGCAGGTGTTATGACAATACAGACAGGTGTGAAAGGCAACCACACATTACTGATCTGTACTGATTAAAGACATACTGTAGACAGCCATGTACAGATTTATTATAGGAAGTAACCACCCAGTATTACAACATCGGGTAAACAGAGAGAGAGAGAGAGAGAGAGAGAGAGAGAGAGAGAGAGAGAGAGAGAGAGCGTTTAAGTGACAAACAGTCAAGTTTTAGCAAAAGCACCTGCAAGGTGACCATCACACAGCCCAGACTGACACGACTGAGTGGAGCATGAATGTTTTCTTGACAAATAAAAACAGAGTGAATGAGGAGGAGTTCTCTGCGAGGACCAATTTCAGGCCCCCTGCACCACTTTGAGGAATCAATAGCAGGCAATGGAGCGGTCGGGGCAGGGGATCGATATCTGATGATACAATAATATCTTACTCCTTGACATTGTCTCTGCACGCTGAGATGGGGAAGGTGAAGTGGGCAATGAAATGAAAACAAGCAAGAAATAAAAAATCCATAGTTAGAATGAAGAGTCCGTTTTATCTTCCATTTTGGAACAAAAAAAAAAACAAGCAAATAGAAACTTTAGTTTAGAAAGTGTTAAAATCAAAACAGTGTTACCTAATCTCATATGTACAGTAACACATAATTTAGTTACTACATGTTTTTGAATTATTCCATCTTGAATTATAATCCACAACACATTTACTTAGCTTTACGGTCTTTATTGCTATATCACATTTAGCAAAAAGCCAATAAAAGAGCAGTTTATTTAAAGAGCTAACCTCCAACATCAAATGCATCTACTCATATTATAGCTATCTGTTACTGGGCACTTTCTTTATAAAGTCTTTGACTGTTATTGCTAAAAGACAGCTTCTTAACCACTTTTAAATTCATTCCAGAGCTTGTCAGTGTCTGTGCAGCCATGCATTTTATTTCTGAGTCCCAGTCTGGACTGGAACATGGCATCAAGCTGTAGACAGGCTCAATAACATTTGATGATAGATTAATGAAAAGGGTCCAAACTCTGAGATGCGGAGGACGGTTCTGCACATGCAGCAGAAAGATGCGGTGATGTCAGGGACGGTGGTCAAACAAACCCCAACTCAGGGATGTATGGATACACACAGATGGTGGTGATTGTAGGGGTGGAAGGGGAGATATGGGAATCATTCACCAGAGCGTAATGCAACACTGGATGGTAAAACCTCCACCTTCAGCCTGCGTTTGAACGTGGATGCAATTCACTCTCCTGCCGTTTCTGACGACTGCCCCGGCGCTGTATCGCGCACGTGTTCACGCACGTTCTATGACCGGAATGCGGAGGGTTAACCGCGCTTATGCGGGACGCCTTGGAAACAATGGGCCTCCCATGCGACTTAACAGTATATCCTAGGATTTAAAACTTGGGCTCTTTAAAGTTGTATGTGAAAGCCCTTAATGCCCACTACACCCAGGAGAGGGGAGCTGCGTTCTTTATAGTCTCGCATTGACTTCCACGGACTCCCGATCATGAGTCACCCCCACCCAGAAAACCCCCCACCCCACCCCCACCCTGCTAATGGACCAGTGGAGCTCGGTTTACTTCAGTGGCGCTGTGTAGCCAATGCTAACCAAACTGTTGTTTGGGGGATCGGTGGAAGCTGTTGTTTAGGGGGCTATGGAGCTTATTAAATCCTAGTTAAACTCGTCATCATTTCAAGTTTAATGTACGGGGTGCCATTACCACTGTGTTAATTGATCCCTTTTTTTGTGTGGGTGTGTGTGTGCGCGCAATGACATAATTGGCACATCCTTGCACTGGCTGGATAGTATCAACAATTAAATTGCTGCCTGAAAGGTTTACATTATGAGACTACCATGCATTTAGTGGCTGTTGGCAGCGCTGGTTCCACACCGCTGGAACCTCGGAACCAAAATAATCTCGTTTGTTTTACTGGTGTGTCAAATGTTCTGCTCTGAAGAGGGTGCACCTAATGAAGTAGGCCCAGGCTACTTACACAGCGGTTTGCTGGAGTCTGTGCTTGCGAATTGGGACGGCATGGTTTTCATTATCACATATTTTCAAAGCTCAGACAGTCACTCCTTCTCCCTACGTTTTCCAACGAACTTTCAGTTTGCCTGTCTCAACAAAATACACTGTGAAACAATATCATTCTCCTTGATAATTCAGAATAATGACGACTCCACGCTCTCTTGGAATATCGTGTATGGCAAAGGCAGGAGAATAGAGTCATCTTATAACATACATGTACTGTAAGTATTGTTATATTTTAATATAGAGTAGAAATGGTTTATAAATCAATACTGACACAATGGGCTAATAGTGGTGGTTATAATGTGACTGTATCACACAGAGCCACACTTTTAGACCTACTGCAGTGCAAATGCACACAATGGGCTCACAAATATAGCCACACAATGAAAAGCAAATATACCTGTATAAATATATAAACACAGCAACAGTTCCACCCCCCACCCCCCCCACACACACACACACACATTGAGAACCACTGATATGAAAGTGCATCTTAGAAAGAGATGATGGCCATGCCGCTCATCTCCATAGCTAAGCTGCTGGCAGTCGCACTGTTAGCTGACCAAACGCTTGCCACCAGAACACGCAGAGGAATGGTCTCTGCGGCGGTTGTAGGAGAGGGCTGGATATGTGCATCCAACCTCCATCTTTAGCATTATGGACTTCTCCACGTAGAGTTCTATTCCGGATTATTCATATAACATATCTGGTGTTGCTAATTGTCACAGCCATGAGTCAGACTTCAAGGCTAATCACGGCTAACTCCTCTGAACCTCGTCAGCCCCCACCTCAAGCCTCATCCCACCTCCAGGTATCCCCCCATCCCGTCATTTAGCACTCACTCAGACACCCTCCCCCACCCCACCTTCTCAATCCACTCTTGGATCATATCAATTTGCATCCCAACTGGCCTCGGGATTCCCCAGCCCTGCTAAAAGGCAGGCTATTTGTTGTGCTCTGCGGTTAATGCCGCGCAGAGCTTTAAATACCCATATCAAATCTTGGAGGCTCAACAGATTCAGTTTTGCAAACCTGTATTGAACAGAGGTTCAATCCATCAGTTTAGAAAGTGTACACTGCTTAGGTTCTGTGATAAGGTGAAACCAATCACTGGATTATGTTCTCCCTGTCAACCATGCTGCGTTTTCAGAGCAGAATGCTGCTTTGCCGGAACAGGGTAGGCTAACACCGTAGCATTGGGTCTTGGTTATTCTTTTTATCAGACAGAGCACACAGTTAAAGGTGGAGTCAGCTATCCTGGAGAAAGATTGTTGATAATTTGCTAAACAAAAACACATCTCTGTTCCAATTCGGGTGCTCCCTCAGAGTCCCTCAAATTGGACACAAATTCCATTGGTTTCTATTCCCGTTTATTGACAGGTCTGTATAGAAACACCAGCTTATTTTTTTTCAGAGCAGACACAGAACGGGCAGGAGTTATTTGCTGAATTTGACTAAAAGTGTACTATCTTAAAATCACTGACTTTCCCTTTAAATGATTGGGGGAGACCTTATGAAGCTGCAAAGCTCTGTGGAAGGACACTGCTAATTGCTAGCGCAGTTCCTCAAAACACACGTTTGACTGTTCTGATGGTCTTCTATGATATACAAATGCAGCCTACTAGCTGCTACGATTGACTGAAGACTGTGTTTATCCTCGTAGAGTTTGTCACAAACAAAACTAGTGCCCCCACCTTTCTAAGTATAATTCGCACAACATATGGTGAATTCATAACTCCAGAAAAAGGAGGATCTTGAGAGGCCGATGCTAGAATGTTTTTGCGGTTACACAGCCTTGTTCCATCTGGTTTTGGGGAGAAGTGGGAGGTTTTGGTACACAGAGAACTAGTCAAAAATCATGGCAGGTACATAAATAATCAGCCAACTAAAATATAGGCTACAACTTCTGTTTCTGTTCCGAGTGTTGCAATACTGTCTTGGATGACATTTGAGAGGAACCCTGAGTCCTCCACAAACTGCAAAGTACAAACCAAAGTCCTCTGTCTCCTTTGCATTAATCTGCCCTTCCACTTACGTTACACTGCCAACACGCTTTCCTTGAAAGCTTCAGGTTTGACATTTCATGCTCGGCCGAACTCACACTTGAGGCCTTCAGACATTGCTTGTGGACAGCTTAGACCCAACTGTCATATTTTTCTCTCGGTTGGTTTTGCCTGAATGCAAAGAGATCAGTGGGCTGATTGGTGATGAAAACCCATCCAGTGCAAAGTGTGAAAATTGTCCAGTGTGAAAATCTGCTTCGAATTGATGTATTGTCTTTTTTGAATGGTCCCTAATTTGAAACCACAATAACATGTTGTCTTAGAAACACAAACCTTTGCTTGTAGTAATGTCCAGGAATCTTTCTCAATCAACATCAAGTAAGGCCTAAATCTCTGACAAAATGTATGCGATTTACCAATTATGTATTTATGTTTGATGAAATATATTTAAAATAACAAATGAATCCAAACCAACGATAGATATTTGCTGTGTGATTGCTGAGGGATCCAGTGACACAGTTTTATAATACAACATGTGTGTGCATGTGTTTGTGTTATTTATGTCATGTGGTTCTTATAAAAAACAATTATTGTAGGCTAAACACTATAAAGCATAATAACTGCAAGGGAAACATTACTATAAATATATGAAGATGCTATAAGTTATTGCAAAACCCAAACTAATGTGAATTGAATGCAGTCATTTGGTCTAGCCATAAGACACCCTTAAACTGTAAGTTAAAACATATTTAAATAATTAACTTTTTTGGAAAATAATCCAGTTTTTAGTAAATGCTAAACTGTTGACAAGGCAACCGTTTCCTTTTTCAAACTTTACAAGGATGCGAATAGTAGACTACAGCAAAACCACACTGTTTTAATACTGTATGGAGCCCAATGGATGGAGACCTTGCCACGCTATTACCACTTAATAAATTAAACATATTCTTATTATCATTACACAAGACACAGATAAAAAATTAAAAAATGTCTACGCTGTCTGTGATTTTAAATGTCTTGACTATTAGTTAGTCTTAGTTGCTTCCAGTTTTTATAGTAATTATATATACATAAATGTAATCATATTATTTAAAACAATGTTACACTGTTTGTGTGCAGGTTGGGAGAGCACAATATACAACCATTGTAAAATGAGGAATGCGTTTGTTTGTGTGTGTGTGTGTGTGTGTGTGTGTGCGTGTGTGTGTGCGGGCATGTGCGAGTGCAAACGTGTGCGTGCATGAGTGCCAATGTTTGTGTGTTCCAAAGTCTGCATGCAGCAGCTGGTGGTCTAAGACCTCCCTATCTCTAAACTTGAGTCCACCCACCATGTTGCCTCAGGTTAAATGGACCCACAGAAGACTGTCCACTGCTGGCCATTAGCTGCTTGTTATGATAATCCAGGGATTAAACCAGATACATTTTCTCCACTTAACGTTTCCCAGAATTCACCCAAACCTAATGACAAGCCGACTCTCTGGCTGTGTTGTGGCCCACAGGCAACTATGAATCTTTAATACGAAGAAGAGTGAATTGGGCTAATGTTCTGCCATCAGATGTGGGGTTCGGGGCCGGTGATTGGCTGTTGGGTTTCTTGGGCAGTTGGACTGGAGCACCGTGTGGTCAAGTTAGGACAGTATAGCTGCACTCCACTTCTCCTGTCTCGGTGTTCCCACTATTGGCTCTATTGGCATTTAAATAGACTCACTGCTTTAGATAGGTGGATCTCAATGTGATTTATGGGTGAGTTAGATATGTTTAAAAAATATGTTTTATTATTTGTGTTACTATATATACAGTATTTATTATTATTTCTTTTTTTAAATAGTTTTAATTATGTAGTAGTAGTAGTAATAGTAGTAAATATAATTTACAAAAATAATCAATTGTCATATTCATTATTTATTGTGGGCTATATAATGTAATTTATAGAGTGCTAGTTACAGACACAGAGTTTATGAAACACTGTGCTTAATTTATTAAAGGGAGTCTTGTGCTCGGCACATTTGATAACAGGGAATGCAGGAAATAAACTCCAGTCTCAAACAATGGGGAAACCACCATGCTTATATTGATTCAGCCTGAGGCCCATAGGAAGCAGTGTTTTAAATCTGATTACAATAATGCAAAACCCCTTGTGCGTAAGCCAAGGCCGCGCCCTTTAGTTGTCCACACACCTGGCAGAAGAGGAAGACAGGTAAATTGCAGCCCCAGGCAAAGGCTGGGCTGGCACACAAACTCTTGGCTGGACTTGGACCCTTCAGGGTGTTCACATCTGATGTTCAACCAGTCTCTTTGTGTGGTAAATATGGGAAACCTCTGTTCCAGGATGCTTCTGTTCAAAAACAAACATGTGTGTTGCATGTACTGCATACACACAAATTAAAATCAAATCAAAACTGTAAATGGAAAGGCTTACATAGGGAACCCACAAGCCATGTAAACAGTTGTACTATTCTTAATTGCTTTGGTTACAAATGAAGAAAGCAATGTAAACCAAGTAAAACTTTGCATAATATTTATTGACTGACCTTACCATTTACCAAGTCCATCAAAGAGCTAATGTTGACCCATTATGTGGTCTATGTAGATAGTGTTTCTCAGTATATATTCAGCAGGTTAGACCTGCACCTTTTCCTTTTGGTGTGACCAGCAAAGGATAATTCAATAAAGTAGCCATAGAGGACAGGCACAATTAGTGGTGCACTGCAGAGACTTGTCTGGGCGTGTATCCATCTCAGAGATCAAGGCAGTACCACATTATTATAGCAGCCAGAATACAATTGTGTCAGTGTATGACATACAGTGTGCCCTTAAAGAAGATATTTTCCTAATGCACTTTGATTAACATACAAATACATTCCTTGTAATAAAAAGTTACACATTCCTGCAAAACTAACACAATTTGTGGTTATTTCACACAATATACCACATTTCATTTGTTTCTGACGGTTTTTGAACAGACTGAACACAAATATTGCCAAATCTGAAACCACACAGCTGGAAATAAAACCCTCTAGCCGTGACAAATTACATCGTATTTCATTTATAATACAATACTTTCAGCGTTGTGTGAGCGATGACATTGATGACATGCACATGCATATACGTACACTATGTACATACACAAGTATGTACACACACACACACACACACACACGCACGCACACGCATACACACACACACACACACACACACACACACAGACACAGACAGACACAGACAAACACACACACACAAACACACACGGACACACATCGGGCTTCAAGAAACATTGTGTTGCATTACTGCTCTCACATGTAACAGTCAATATGTTAATTTACTGTATCATCACTGTATAATAACCACATGACATTGTTTTTGTTATGTGTAAGTATATACAACAATATACTGTGCACATTATATAGTATTTTAAGATTACATTTAATTTTGCAGTCAAAGAACTGAATAAATATTAAATGTGAAAATTCCGTGTGAAATTATCAATTTATCAATGTCTTTACAATTTATTTACAATATTAATTTTTTATGAGTGTGTCCATGTGAGTGTGTGGCAGCCAAGTGTGAAGCGGCTGGGATGAGGATTAGTACCGCAAAATCTGAGGCCATGGTTCTCAGCCGGAAACCGATGGAGTGC
>JAOEGT010000002.1:272277-282279 GCA_025447795.1 Speoplatyrhinus poulsoni
GTCCCCTGCTGGAGCTGCTGCCCCCGCGACCCGACTCTGGATAAGCGGATGAAGATGGATGGATGGATGGATGGAGTGTGTCCATTTTTGTTCTCCTGGGATAATTCACACATAAATAACAATATTTGAGTATCCTATGTCATATTAAAAAACAAAAGAATTCCTCTAGCAGGCTAATGCGGATCAAAAGATACTCACAGTAAGTAATTTATCAGCAAACCATAAGGTCAAGATTCCCCCAGTAACTCACTGACACAAATCACAAAACCTGATATGACGTTCATCGACATGCATGTTAAATTCCACAGGGTTATGCAGGAAATATGCTAAGGTAGGTGTGCGTGTGTGTGGGTGCGCGTGTGTTGAGCACATGCCTGCCACCGATTATGAACATACATGATCCCCTAGAGAAAGACAATAATATTGGCATTAAACACCCCAAGATGCTGCTGGTTTTTAATATAACTTAAATTATGTCAGGAAAAACACTGGAACATCACACAACAGCCACATTCAGCGTATAATGCTAGCTCATAAAGCTACAGATCTCTCCAACAATATTGACACAGGGAGCAGGCAAGCAAATGTCAGCCCCTATAACATATGAAATACTTAACGTAACCAATTTCCACCTGTCATTCAACCTGGGAATAATGACAGACAGACAGGAATCAATATGGCACAATTGAATTTTTTCATCTGATTCTGCACTATAAAAGACAAATGTCAAATGTCACAGTGCCCCTAGCCACCGGTGAAGTCCACAGGTTTATTTTATTTCGAACAGTCTACTCTATTAGCAACTAGTTTCCTTTTACCGCTGGGACAGAAAATGATTTTCTGTTTGCTGTTTATGCACAGTGCTACACTGATCCATATGCTATCTTACATAGCGCATAGCCTATAGCACAGACCAACATTTAGGTTTGAATTTGCACGTGGAATTTGTTCAGATATTGTAAAGTGAATAAGCTGTTTTGGTAACATTATTCAATCGCCATGATTACATATTCCATGCACTCGGTCTATTGGAAATGTCCCCACCACTTAATTCAGTAAAGCGTGTACAGTATTGGCTACAGTAGTAACATTAGGTTTGCTGTACACCCGGTCTATTGTCAACGGGAAAATAACAGAAGGTGAAGAAGCAGAGCGCTGCGGTTTTTGAGCATCACCTCATTTACAATACAGTGCTTCTCCGCCTCACATAATCAATTAAAAGATGGTGTGGCTGGGAGAGACTCCCTCCAGTCAGTCACAGAAGTTTACATCAAAAGGGAGAGACGCTTTTGAAGAGTTGCTTCATCCTTGAGAGTTCTTCCCGGGAATGCAAGGACAGATTAAGTCACTGATAGATGTGGTTTGGCCTACTTCAAGGTCTCGTCCTCAACGTATCACGTTGCACTGCACCCCGCCATACAGTACTGTGGCACTGGGAGCTTAAAAGTAGACCAATGATGCCTGCATACTGTGGACACTGGGGATATGAGTTACATTTCAGATGGAGTATATTATTCAATTATATGTGTATTATCAATAACTGCATCAGTTTATATGTGGCATACCACAAACAGTTTATTTTAAACAAGATTTAAATTAGGCTAAAGCTAACACATTGCAGATGATGGTTGTAAAATGTCATTTTGCAACATACTGCAGCTTACTGTAGCATAATGCCTGTTGCTAGACACATGCACATATTTATGTGCTAGATATGAATGCCAATGCAGTAATGATGCTTACTGTACCGTATCTAAAGCATCGTTTATAGTAGGCCTACCAAGGACGCAGGTACTCATTGTAGGACGGCACTAGGAATAGACCTTCCTACAATGAGAGCCACCACCTATGGAGCTCCTAAGGAGCCCTGTCACTTTCAGCATCCTTTTAGCAGCATGGTCAGCGGTGACCCGATCGTTCCAGTCCCAGAGACGAGACAAGAGGGCCTACTCTACGCTAACGGCCATTTTAGGGCCTGACAGCTGTGCCGGCAGTATTGATTACCAAGGACTGTGGACAGGCCTGCAGTCCTTTTAAAAAAAAAAAAAATTTTTTAATGAAGTGGGGAATTCTGGGTCAGCGCGGCTGGCGCCGAATCAACACCGGCATGGGAGAACCTGCCAGGGCGGTGGGGTTGACACGGAGATATCGGTGAACCCCTTTCACATCCGCACTCCTACAGACGCAGAATATTTGATATACACGGCACAGTAAAATGCTATATTCAGACTGCAACCAGATATATTGTTAATGACTCACTCTCAGACTGACATGCATGTGCGCTGGGAGTTGTCAGCAGACTTTGTTAGGGGTCTTTATGCAGAGAAATTGATAACTCAATAAAGTGAGACTGGCCAATATCATAAATGTCAAATATCTGAGCAGCTGCAACACTGAAACAGTAAAAAGATAATTTATGACCCTCTAAAATGCAAGACATGTACATTAAACCACGTCATTTAATATAGTATGATGGTTGAACACCTTTCCATCTGACAAATCTGCCAGTTCTGTCAGGTTTCGAGAGCAGTTTATAGTGATATGTTTGGGAAAAGATGTAATTCCAATGTTAACATTTGATTTAGATTAAAATTATTATAGGTATAAGTATTTTTTATACTGGATCAAAGAACTAACTTTTAATAATGAATACCTGTAGAAATACAAACCTATATTTTTAAAAAGTATATTGGCTTGTAAGACAAAACAAATCAAATTCACAAAATATCTCTGCATTTTACTAGCTTAGTGCTATCTGTGTGTGCTTCAATAATAATATGATATGTCTATTGGAGATGGTGACAAATACAAATATGTTATTCTGATAAGAACGAATAGTGTGTTTTTCCGAATATTTATTTTGAACAAATAAAAATAAAAAATAAAACCTTTATTCAGGAAGATAAGAGAGAACAGCAGCTGGCATACACGACGCGGAGGCCGGCGGATGTTTGTTCTCCGCCTGCTTTGCTGACCTGACATGACGAGTAACTACAAATAGTAGTCACATAAAAGTGAATTGAATAGAGCCACGCTGAGCACAGCCGTAACATAATCAAAACATTGCTACGCATGTAACACACTTGCTGATTTCACACTGGAGAAATACAGTGCAAACTAGCAACGTTATGGTGCTTTGGTAGTGTAGCAGTTCTAGGTCTAACTTTGTTATTGTTTCCAATTGGATCTACGGTACACATAACAAGGACTGAGAGATTTGAAACGCTACTCCGTTTCTTAGACGGCATGCTATTGTTAGTGCCTTTGTTGCTGGATTGTGGTCTGCTGTTCTATCCAATTTTGATCACTCATTTGCGGTCACCTGTTGTGTCAAAAGTCCACTGAAAACTGATGACTACCGTAAAAATAACAAATACAAATAGTGGGCTCTCTGCACATGCCTAATGTCTATGTACTGTATGTCTAAATTGGAAGATAAACAAAGTGGCGAACACCGCTCACTACAACAATGCCCTTGGCTTCGCAATGCATTTTAGTATGTGGGGCGGAGCTTCTGAGGAAGTTTGTTCTGATTTGAGCTTGAAGATAGCAAGCATTCTCGAGAATGACCCTCCTGTTCAGAATAAGTGGCGTGTTGCCTTGGAAAGATCTCAAGTCCTGGGGAAGTGCAGGGCTTAGAGCCCAGATAGACATGTAACACGATTCTCCATACAGTATCCGAGACAATAATTATCTTCAGTATGGGAATGTGTCGGGATCGAAAACAGTTCATCACTTGTTGTTCAGTGCATGAGAAAGTATGTCTCAGCAAGCATAAATCAATCCTATCCCATCTGAGCCCATGTGCACTGTGACTGTGCACTGTGACTGCATGTGGTCGCTATAGCGGGCGTGTGCGTTTTATGAGCGATGACACAGCACGGCTGGCGTCACACATGGAGAAGTCGATGCCCATGGATCTCAGCTCTTCCCCATCCATCACAGCCTTGCCTAACGCTCTCTGGTTTGGCTCAAAAAGGAGCCCTGATTAGGATGGGAATGGTGGGGCTGTGAGCATATGCACTATAGACTGAGATGAGGTAATCTTCCTTATTAGCTAGCGCTCATCTCAGGCGGGCCTATATCAATGGGGAAAATGGATAGCGTGTGACATATTGCTTATGCAACATGTTTGGATGACACAAGGCCTGCTCCACTGAACGCAGAGGAAAAGCACAAAATGTATCTGAAGATTAGTTATCTTCATGTTTACGAATTAGCTTGAACTTCAGCCGATGACAGACTTGTATGCAGTTTAGACTGCATACAACTAGACAGAAATGAACAGTATGGAAGACAATTTGGCCTCTAGTGTACCAGGTGTGCTGTCTGCAACTGGCTCTCCCATTAGTTATCATTTAAAGACATCTGGTTTCAATTACCATTCCCAGAAAAAAAGAGACTACCTCGTGGGAAGGGGGGTGTGTGGGGTGGATTGTAGACCCAAAAGAAGCATTCACCAATTTGCATAAAACTATTTTTTTGCGGCCAGAGCTTGTGTCATGTTTTTCTCCTAACCGCATAATTCGCCCCCCTCCCCCCTCCCAAGCCATATTTCATATCCACGTTGTTTACAGAGAAACCACACCACTGCATTGCTGTGAAATGAGTCGTTGTCCTATCAGGCCAGATGAGAAACCACTCCTCCGCTTAGCTCACAAGGAGGATCTGTCTTTGGTGTGTGCCACTGTTGTGGAGGCTGTTGACAGAAGCA
This sequence comes from Speoplatyrhinus poulsoni, assembly GCA_025447795.1. NCBI lineage: Eukaryota > Metazoa > Chordata > Actinopteri > Percopsiformes > Amblyopsidae > Speoplatyrhinus > Speoplatyrhinus poulsoni. Next base: position 276,992 of record JAOEGT010000002.1, read on the forward strand.
GAGACAGGCAAACACATGTTCCCTCCAAAATACAGTGGGGTGGAGGGGGGATTTCAAAGAGGCCATTATCACCGCAGTGTATTGGCATCGCTCTGCCTTGTTTGAGGAGGGGTTGTCTTACTGTCTTCTCGTGGTCCCAGTTTAAACTGTCGCTGTCAGCCAATTGAAACCAGCTCCTCCTGGCGCAGAATTGCACACATGCTAGCAAGCATGTACGCTCATGCTTGCTAGCTCACTCATGTACCAGGATTACGGTAATGTACAATATGTAATCTTGGAGATTATTTAAGCAATTTAAATGAAACGCAACCAGTGTGGTTCTGCCTTTATAAACACACTTTAAAGTTAAAAATGCCAATTAAGAATAATGTCATTGAGATTACAACCTGATGAGAAATGACAACTTTCAAAATCACCATTAAAATAGATTAAATAGATTAATGAAGCATAGTAAAGGGGAATTCTGGTCAATTTGCCCTAACTGTAGTCATCCATTCAAAATTTTTTTTTAGCAATTTGTGTTGTTTAAACTTGCTGTCAAACTTGTCAAAAATTAAAACAAAGTTATCCAAAAACATTGTGACTTTTGAGTTATACTGAGTGAGCCTTAATGCATTTCTTGTTTGCTTCTGTCCAGCATGTTGTCCATTGAGGTGCACGTTTCTACGGTAGGCTACTGGTGTGTGCGTGGCTAGGCAGTGACAAACCAGGAAGCGGATTACAGCTCAACCTCAAATCAAGAGTATAGGGATTTTTGTGTAGCACAAATATGTTAGAGGCTTCAAAAGGGCAGCTATTGAGTGAGTTAGATGGTGTTCCATGCATGCCCTGCCTCCATTACAAACTATGGAGTCTCTGCAGTAGATATCGGCTCTACAGATAATTATTCGGTGATATTTGACAATTGGACACCTTTCCCCTTTCATTTTTGATGACTATCTAACCATAGTGAAACAGGTTGTCTCTAATACATGTGTACTGTATATGATAAAAATGACTCACTGTATATGATAAAAATGACCCCCCTTCACACACACACACACACACACACACACACACACACACACACACACACGCGCACACACACACACACACACACACACACACACACACACAACTACTTGAAAATGAGAGGGAGAGAGAAAGAGAGAGGAGCCTGTAACCACAAAATGACAAACTAAATATTTGGGCATGGTGATATCATTGCTAGGCCTTATTTCCATAGTCTGAATCTCAAATGTCTTTCAAAGACTCCAAATCCCATCTAATTTGATCTGCCAATATGCATAGTCTGCCTCCCCCGGTGCCCCGGCCATAGCGAACCAATTTGTTTCTAATATTGCTTTTGGACAGCAATTTGTTTTAATTAAAGGAATACATACTTATAAACAACACTGTAAATAATCATCTTTCCCCACCCAGGACAATGCATTTATCAGATCGTCTCAGACATGGGAATGTTTTGGTAAGAAGGAGGCATGGAAAACAAACCTCTTCCATCTAAACAATTGCAATATTACCAAGAAAATAAAATACTTTGTCTTATCCAGTTAGGTCACGTGAATGCATATCTATGTGTATTTGTTTAATATTCTTTTTTGGCTCTGTAACTGATATGGTCCTCAGAGCCACTGGAAACCATGCTGCTGTTGTTGTGTTAACAAGTTAACATTGGTTTACTAGCCCCCGTCACTCACTGGCAGTGTGCTGTGGGTCAAGACAAACATTAGATACCTCTAATGCTTCCCAAATTAGCTTAATTCAACCCAGAATTGAATAAATATTCTTACAACAGACCATTTCTAAGACTTACCAAATTAGTAAGGTCAACATTAAACTGTGAGGCTGTAAACAGAAACTAAATGTGCACCACATTAACTGAATATTATACTCGTCATGGAGCACATTCAAAGTACACGGCTCAAATGCATTAGCTATGTCACTAGTACACCTCCTTCACCAGCATATATATAGTATTGCCACCTTTTTATTTTATTGTAGATTGTAAAGTGTTCCAGTTATGTTTCAAAGACTTAACAGTGAGTTGCAGCAAACACATGCAGATCAGGGAGTGCTATAATGCCAACAAATACAATAAATAGTAAGAATTGTATTTACAGCACCAGTTATGTGACACTGAGCTAGTTTATGTAAATGTTTGCAGAGGTTTGCTGTATGAAATCAATCTTCACATACAGAGACCCAGAGCTCTGCTTGTAGCACGCTGAGGCTAACATCACGTCACCTCAACTTACTCATTAATTGTTGACCAACCCAGTCTTTTTCCCCTACACATCGTAATTCAAGCACCGTGGGGTGTTCGGTGGATCGCGTTTCCCTGTCGACAGGGAGGCCTCTACATTTCCATATATCCCACCATGCTGTTTCATCACAGGCTCATCTTGGAACACCAAAACAGACCGTCTCTCTTATGAGTCAGCGTGCGCAAATGGATTTTCCATCTTGCTCTTCACAGAGAGGGAGCGTCTATCCCTATGCGCTCGCTGTGATGTCGAAGCACAGTTCGCCATGCACAGCGATGTTGGCACCCACTGAATAGACAGTGTCATCCCAGCCCCGGAGGAATTACGTGTGTGTGTGTGTATACCCTCTTTGTTCAGAGACGTCCCACGGCATCTGGCAATAGTCAGGCCCCTTGCGTTCCTTTATGGAGACAAGTGTGTTGTGCGATCAGATTTCTCAAGCATCATTTATTAAATCAAGCAATGCATCATTGCGATCTGTCGTGTGCTGAGGGAGCTGTTGGCGGGAGACAAGAGGCTCGGTGTGTTTGGCTGGGGAGGTGCTAAGCCTGCACTTTAAAAACCATCCACATGCTTAATGGTGCATGGGAAACCTTTTTGTTTCTCTAATATTTTTTAATCTTTTAATTATCGCCACAATACTGTACCTCAAATAAACCTGCAGTGTAACATGGCTTGTTTTGGTGTCTGTAGGCCTACACTGGATAGTTAGCTGAATAGATATATACTGCGACACAGTTGATACTGTGCTTTATGTATCGGGAAGAGAATTGCCATGACATAACAGACACTGCTATCTGCTCGCTAGCATTGATAATGCTGTGTCTACAGTGATATCTGCCTCCGGAAAGGTGGACGCAAGTCAAAAGAATGGGACAGCTTTAAGAAAGAGACAGCATGCAGTTGCATCTTTGGACCAGAGGGGGCTGACAGCTTGTTCAGCTATAAATCATATGTCATATGTACAAGCCTGTCCTCTGCTATATAGTATAAGGTGAATAAACAAGCTAATAAAACAACAACAAAGAGGGAGAGAGAAAGTAGGGTGAGTGATGCTAGTTTATCCTCTCTCGCGTTGCTCTGCACTGCCGGTGCCTCATCATAGGGAGATCACAGGCCTCCTGTCATGTACAAGTAGGTGCCCATCATTTGCTCGATTGGTGCTCATCCTGCTTTGCTTTTATTGAAAATGATTCTCAGTCCTGCAGCGTGTTATATTCCTTCCATGTAATCGAGCACATGCCAAAGTCATTCACGGTATCCTGACACACAGCAGAATATTTGTTATTGCAAAGTGTAACCGTAAACTGTAAAAATACATGATAATAGCGTTTGCTAAGCATTACCAACATTTGCACACATTATGGCGGCTCACGTTTTCCACAAGAACTGTATCTTCTAAGGTAAAGAATTACACACGCTACACATTCAGCAGCTATAAGGTTTAGACAAATTCTGCTAAAGTTGGAGCTGTGACAGCTGGGAGCTTTACATCCAATCTGAGTTGACCCGAGTTGAACCTATAAACTATACACCTCAGTGGCGCCCCCTATCATTTGGACTCTGCTGGTTCGCATTAGCTGAGGAGTAACAGCTGGGTGTAAATTCAAAGGACATTTTGAATCATGCAAAATTAAAATGTATAGAGAGTTATATAGTTATGCCTATATCATATTATACTTTCACATCAGGGGTGATTCTAGGATCAGACCTTTAGGGTTTGCTCAGCCCTTAATGAGAATGTGATCTGTAGGCCTATACAAAGACGTCTAAATCACAAATGTCACTTTAGGCCTATCAATCAATAATAAACTATAATGAACATGTTTCTTATGTTTCTATGTTTGCATTTGCAATGGCATAAGTCTTGTTAAAACATTGGTGAGGGGACATGTTAAGCAGGGGGTCTATTTTAACATCAAACACTTCCATTTTCTGCATTCTGGTAAATGTCTATTCACCAATTTGTGACATTTATGCACCAATTGCTGGTGGAAATGTTTAAAGCAAAATACAAATTTCTGGAAGAGGTGACAATTTAAAATATATTTAAATATTATGCAAGGTTTGAAGCATTCTCTATTGCTTTCAAATTCTCCCCCGAAAAATTCACCTGTGTGTATGTTCGCACGTTTTTTTTACGGGTGCTGAAAATAAATTAAGGGCCCTAAAAGAGTCTAAAAATGCCCATGTTTCACATATTGTTCATGGGGGATTATCTGTATCACCTCATTAGCGGGTATTTATTATTATTATAAAATGTTTTTATTATAAAAATAAAAATCAACACCCTCTAATAGACACCTGATTTGTCTAATATTAATTTAGCTCAGGTTTAGTTGGCCCGGGGTTCTAAACAGCACTGAGGCAGACCATCCTCCCATTCCTGTGCCTTTACACTTATTCCCATCAGGTCTTTAGACTGGGAATTAGACTGAACAGGAGGGCAGGAGGTGACAAGTGACTAATGTTCTGAGCACTCACAGATTGTGTAAGTAATGGGGCTCTATTGCATTCACAGCCCTATCACTGCAAACAAGCCTTCCCCCCACTTCTCAAAAGAAATCCATACAAATTCCCCCACCTGAGATGATAGCAAACAGTGTGGAATAGGCAATTTAAAATCAATATCTTATAAATAATAAAATAATGAGTGTTTTCCTACCTGCAATGGCATCATCTAAATATCACTAGGGTCCCTTGTTGCTTCACAGCTGGGCTGCGATGACAGGCAGAGAGAGAGAGGGAGAGAGAGAGAGAGAGAGAGAGAGAGAGAGAGAGAGAGAGAGAGAGAGAGCTGGGGTGCTTTGACCAGGGATTTCTCACCATCTATCTGGAGGAATCAGGGTTCTCACTGCCTCTCTTTCAATTTTAATACAGCAGCATGCTAGCCACATGAGGTTTAATAAAGTAGCACACACTGCCTGTTGAGCCAGGTGCATCTTCAATCCCTTCATATTCTAGGTAAATCCCATAGAAAGGTGTTGAGGAGACATGGAGAGAGAGGCACAAGGCTGGGGGTAG
>JAOEGT010000002.1:286501-311294 GCA_025447795.1 Speoplatyrhinus poulsoni
AAAATTAAACTATAGTCATAACATCCTATTGTCTAAAGCCTGTCCCTGTGGGGGGTTACACTCACCTGCGCAAAAGCATAACAATAAAAGCGTCAAGCCATACGTTAAAGGTATGGATCAACTTTATGGCAACTTCACTCAAGACTTCTTTCATTAAAGAACCCAAACCCTTATAGTCATGGAGCTATACAGAGAACATTGGAGCTATGCAGATCTGGAGCTACTACTGGAGTGCAATGCATGTTGGGAGGAGCCACAACCACTGCTTTCCCTCAATGGGTGAAAAAGAACAACATTTGTCTCACGGTAGCAGATTGTTGAGAAATTGTCCGCATTTCACGTGGGGGTCAGATTTCATCTGAATCCCAAAGCAGATGTGCCCGGGAGGCATGGGCCCTTCAGGTTGCTGGGCGAACGCCCACTTATGACTGGGTGTCGGGGTTATGTTCAGGGCTCAGACGTCAGCGCAAGGTCAGGAATACATTCAGGTTGAGGTCACGGTGAGGTTAACTTGAGCAGCCTCTTAAGATGCTGTTCACCTCAATGTCCAGGTAATGAAGGATATATAATGTAGTGATTAGCAAATACTGTGTCTATATATTAAGATGTCAGAATTTAATTGGGATTAATTACAATTAATTGCATACGTAATTAATTTCGATTAACAAATCACATATATTTCCCTGTTTATTTATTTATTTATTTAACCTAAAAAAAAATTCTCTCCTTGTGGTATATTTTTATAACAAGATATGACAGCTTTATGCTAATGTTTGTATTTATTTTATTTTGAAATTAAATTAAAAAGATTTGTGATTTATTAATTACAAAAAGCATGCGATTAATTACGATTATTTGTGATTAAATCCTGACAGCCCTAACAAATAACAAATATAGTGTATATATATATATATATATATATATATAACATTTTATACATTTTATACATATATATATATATATATATATAACATTTTATACATTGTGATTCACAAAGGTTTAGCTATAATGCGTAAAAAGACATTTCAAGATTGCAAGATAATAAAATACATAAAACACAAAAGTTTTCTCCGCACATCAGACATCAAAGTGCAATGTTTGCACGTCAGATGAAAGCAATGGTGAACATACAAGTATTAAATCTGAAGTTGCGCATGTCTCAGATCTTATGTAAGTTCTTAAGTTATTTGTTTGTAACTTAATGCTGGAGGACAGCTTTCTCTAGGGACAGTTAGCAAATATATTATATTCATGCAATACACCAATGTTGCCCAAAGTGAGGGTCAATATCCCTCAAAGGCTTGTCCATTAACAACAACATTTTATACATAATTTTTGTGGTTATTGTGTTTATTGTACCGTTATACAGCACATCATCATAGTACTAGCAGTACTTAATAGTGAGTAACATTGTGTGTATGTTAATGCATGTATAAAACATAGCAGGCATTAATAATCTACAACACTGTAACAGAAACATGTAAGTCTTATCCCCAGGGGGAAGTTGGGGCAGAATTGTTTCTTTAAGGCCACTAAAGAGTCACTCAAAAATCCAGGACCTCCAAATGATTTATGTGTTCAAACCTATGATTTATTTTATAAAAGCCATGCGAACTGTTATTGATGTTGCTAGGGCATTTGGTGCCAGTTGACGGTGATGTCACACTTGGCAGTCAACACTGTTTTTTTGGTGCCCCCCTGTTCCAAAAGCATGCTGGGAAACCCTATACGAGATGGGACGAGTGCACGTGTCGTCCTGTGGGGCACAGACAGTGCGTCATATCAGACGGTTTCCCTACCGTGCCTGCCCCCCAACGCCCTAACCCCCCAACCCAACCCTTGCACAAGGCTGCGGCAGATCCAGTTCTCATGTCGGCCCCCACAAATACTCAAATCCTGCTTGTCAGAGACGCGTTAGAGACACTAGCTCTGAGGCTAGTGCTGTCAGGCTGTGAGCCAGCCCTCAGACTGGTGCTAGGCAAAACAGGCATCTATCTACAGCTCCAGAACGTGTGTGTGTGTGTGTGTGTGTGTGTGTGTGTGTGTGTGTGTGTGTGCGCGTGCGTGTGTGTGTGTTTACGGCACTAGCAAATGTGAATGTGTCTACACTCGACAAATCCAATTAGTGTTTCTGTGGCTGCGCGAAGCGGTAATATTAAGTGATAACCTAATCTGATCATTGTCTGTGCAAAATGATTTTCACAGACGAACACATATTTGACGGGGGGTATAATTTAATTGGGCGTGCTTGTGAGTGCTGACATCTTGAAGCTAACAATAGGATGTTCTGTGTCTTACAGGATCGCAGTGTGGCTTCGTCAAAGGTTATGGAACAGCCTTGGGTGGCGGTATTCAAGAATGCAAAAGAGAAAAAAATATATATAGAGAGAGAGAGAGAGAGAGAGAGAGTGTGAGAGAGAGAGAGAGAAAAATGGGCGGTTGATATTCCACCAATTCATTATCCCTCCTTTATGCCGTCTCTCTGTTTTATTAGGAAATCCAACCAGAGGCGTTCTCAGGCTTTGCGAGGCTTAAGATCTCATAAAATGAACTGTCACCTGTTTAGTTATTGGGTGCTTACAAATAACCAAGATGCAGAACTTGAGAAAGTACCGGTCCCTTAAACCCTTTCTTGCAGGGAAGAATAAGCTCCTTTCAATGCATTATTAATATTTTGCCTAAACTGAGTCTGGACTGAACAGTGAACCGGATTAGACAAAGGAATTTAATGTAAAATTCATGCTTTCTTGTCTCGCTCACTGTCTCTAGCGTTTATTTATTTATTTTTCATATTATTTATTTTATTCTGGTTGTGTGTCTGTTGTTGGTTAGAAAACCGCAACATTCCTCAGAGCAATGACAAACTCACAAACGCATATGACAGCCCGGGTAGGACTATAAAGTGTTGTGTGGCCCTGAAGATTGCCATATGTTATTATTTAAAATGATATTTTCAGAAGTAAATTACTTACAAGGCATTATGCAAAACTAAGCTGCTCTGTGGTGACAATTTCACGGGTTGTGGCCCCATAAGACATCACTATACCTGGTTTGTGTTTAACTCGTTTAATTTCAAGGAGTGTGCCGTATTGATTAAATGACATCCTAACAACCAGATGTCTAATACATCGGCCAAACGTATTTGACCAGATAATAAAATATTATGTCTTTAAGTGACAGTTTAGAGTGTGTGTGGAGAGAGAGAGAGAGAGAGAGAGAGAGAGAGAGAGAGAGAGAGAGCGAGAGAGAGAGAGATTGTCGGGTCATTTGGAATAGAGAAACCCAGGGCCGTCCCTGACAAATTTATGTTAACAAGCAAATTATCCACAGCGGGACGCTCCGTGAGCGATCAATAGGCACAATGAAAAAGTTGTTGCTGACCACATAGTGTCTGAGATGTAAACTGTCAGCCAAGAACCGTCCCCCCCCATCCTCCCCAGCCCCCCGCTCCGTCCCCAAGGCCAGACCAACAATAACCTACAACAGAGCGAGACACAAAAGGTATCGACACGGAGACTGCCTCAATTTCCCCAGACAACGTAGGCCTGTCACATCAAACTGGCTATTAGTCACAAATTCTGCCCGCCACTGATCTACCCCACCCCCTCCTACCTCCCCATCACCACCCCCACCCTCCTCCTCTCTAGGGGGGGGACCATGTCAACTTGAAAGTTGTGCCGCAAGCAAAAGGACATCTGGTTCCACTGTGGTGTGTGTTGAATACAAGCGGCACGGGAGCTGCCTGGCTGATAAAGGAGAACAAACAGGGCCACTTAAGTCCTGTCAGGCCTTGTTAGGGGAGAGGGGCAGTGACAAAAGAAGGAGAAACATATTAGGTGAAGAGGCTGTTTATTATTGCACGTTCGTAATAGAGCACAGTGTGTGACTTGGCGGTCAATGTCCTTGTGAAAGGTATTGAACTTCTGTAAATGTTTGATGTTTATGCCAAAATACACAGTATGCCTGTACAAGTGAGGTTGCACTTGCCACATCAGTGTGTCATTATTTAAAGAAATATTTGCAAAATGTGATATTTCTATTCTGTTCTATTTTGGCTTACATCCACCCGCCTGGTGAATATCATGCGTACATGGCGTCTTACTTCATATCTACAAAAACACATATATCTAATGTGTCATGCCCCCTTCTCCAATGTCCGACTGTTTACATTCTATGTGTTGCGTGTGTGTGTATCCAGTGCCATGTTAAAGCGTATGAGCGCCACAGCGCAGATGTAGGCGCCTAATGAGTTATTCCTGCCTCATGCCAAATGCAAACGTCTCATTGTCTAGCAGTCCCCCTCCACGTATGTGTGTTCACGTGTGGTTATACTATACGGTATGTGTGTGTGTGTGTGTGTGTATGTGTGTGTGTGTGTGTGTTGTCTGATCCAACATGGCTGTCGGTGGCATGCGTGCAACCTTGTAAATTTCAATCAGCGTCTCACTGCGGGGCGCCAAGGTTCGACTTCATCTCCCTCCCCAGCAAACAGGTGGCGACAGATCGGACTCCGCTCGCCCTCTTCCCCTTCCCCTCTTCCCCCCCACCGCCATCACTCCTCCGTTAATTGCCCCCAGTGTCCATAACAAGAGGCTCGTTTGCCCCGGTTAATGTTTAATGTGGCGACACCCCAAATCAATGGGTGTTTAACAAAGACATGCAGGCGATGCTGCATGGTGAGCTATATATCAGCCAGCTGGGAGGAAGGAAGTGTCACATCACTCTTCCGGTACAGAGGGGAGAGTTAGGAACATATTGTTTAGTTAATTAACTTGGACAGGGGAGTAGATTTGAAGCATTTATAATGAGCTACTTACAGTAGTGTTATTCTCACTTGAGTTTATGGAGGCGATAGATGGGGTCTGCGGAATGCCATACTGCAGGCTACAGGCCTAAATAATGGAATTTACAATTGTGTGTGAGTACAAATGTAATAACAACATAACAAAAATAATAATTATAAAAATTAAACCTGCAGGAAAACAAGATAATAAAGAAAATTTGAATATTAATGACTGAAATATTTTGAACTACTTGAAGTAGCCCACCATACGCATACACATATTATATGGAATACTGTTTATATTATATTGTCTTTAAACAACCTGTTTTATATATATGTTAGTACAATGGTAAATCAAGCATTTTATTTTAAGTACATATGTTAAAAAAATTATATTTAACAGCAACAAAAAATGGAACCAGCGAGGGGGTATTTAAAACGACACGCCGTTAGTCTAGCACGTACACATGTTTTGAGGACAGCTGTTTTTAAAGGACTTGTTATGAGTTCATTGCGTTTGCCTCGTGATCGCAGCCACACCATCTGGGAAGGGATCTGCAATAAAGATGAGTTCGGGCAGTGGCTCAAAAAAAGAAGAAAAATAATAGCGGAGGGGAGATCAATTTTCGAGGCGAGGCTTTGGCACGTTTAATTAATTCATGCGCCCTGCTCCCTCCCTCCCCCTACCCGTTAGGATGGAGGAGATGAAAAGAGGACCCCAGTCCAGTGACCATTAGGGAGGTACACTGCAGCCGATCAATCACCAATCATTCAACGTGCTGGCCCAACCCTTCATTGCTCACACAGTCTCAGGGTGGTACTGTGCCACAAGGTGGGCATGGTGGGACTGTGTGTGTATACATGTAGCTTTAGTCAGAAAAAATGTATTGATGTTTGTGTGCTCATGAACATTCAAAAGATTTGACGGATCCCTGAGGTTCGTATTGGCCCCATTGACAGGCAACGGAGAATAGCCCATCTTACAATGTGCTCAGATTGGCCAAGCTATTAGCAGACCTACACATGTGAACAGCAATAGGTTCTGCCTCTGTGCAGGCCTTCACTACACATCACCTGGAGTTCTGACTCTGCATTAAGCAAACATGATGGGAACATGATGAGGATGATGGAGCTTATTCTTTCATGTCAATTGTTGGAATTATTTTCAAACACATAATAAAAACTCAAAATTAAATGTAAGCAAGAACCAGCTATGTTCATAAAAAGCTTGCAAAATAATTGGTATTATCATCATTGTTATTATTATACTAATAATAATGATTATTATTATTATTATATATTTAAAATGAGATGCCATTCGTCTATAATAATAATAATAATAATAATAATAATAATAATAATAATAATAATAACAATAATACAATTAATAATAATAACAATAGCAATAATAATAATAATAATAATAATAATATATAAACATTATCCATAATACAATATAATAAAATACAAATAAAGTGTCAGGTAACCTGCTAGACAATGCCATCTGCTAGCAAGGAGAGCCATATTCCCCCTATCCCACAGCAGAGATCCCACACCGTATTGGAAGCGCTGCTGGAATACCCTATTAGGAATGAAGCAGGGAGGTAGAAGGGAAAGGGGGCTTTACTTTAAATTGAGCAGTGCCAACGCACATTTATTGGCTGTAATGTGGTGCGGGCGACCCCCTGCCACAATATGGGAGCTCTGCGGGCCGGTGAAGCCACAGCGAGGGGACATAATAACCTTTTTAAGGACGCAGCGCACCACCGGCTCGCTGGAATAAAGACTTCACAGTTGGCGCAGGCGGGAAAACGGAGGGCCTTGCCCCAGATGAACATAATCTGTTGTTATTATGCCGTTAATACATTTTCGCTTTGCACGCTGATCTCCAAAACACCCGACACCACACAAAGAAAAGAATAAAACACATTTGTATTGTTTCTTGTAAAAACAGAAGACATTTTAAAACATGTAAAATCTGTGGACATATGGACATAAATGGGCATTTTATTGATACTAGTAGCAACAAACCAAAGTTAAAATACACTTTGTATTTCTATCTGCACATTTATTTCAGCCTGCTTGATCAGCTGTCATTTCCCACAATCCCTTTCACCCAGTGTGCTGACGACAAGTGGTTAATGTAGCTGCTCTGCTCTGCTCTGCGACCAATCGACCAGGTCATTGATTAACACATTGGAAATATTAACTGGGGATCATCCATCCCACACGGTTATATCGTTTCCTTTACAGTGTCCCCAGCCCAACTGGCTGGGGAGGAGCCAGGGAGATGCAACACCTACCCCATTAGCATTCTAATTAAGAGGCCATCAGATAATGATCCATCACTGCAATCACTTAGGTAGGAGGCACCCAGCAGCATACAAATGCGATTATTCTGCTCTAATGCTTATGCACACGCACACGCACACACACACGTGCGCGCGGACGCACACTCATACACACTGTTTAAAAATACATCATTTTTAAATGATGATTTTTTTACAGTGTATTTTCCTTAAATTATCTTAAGAATTTAGATTACAAACACCATTAAAATAAATAAATCCAACACAATGTCTGGACCCATGATTTATAATATTTATAATATACTGTATATATCAGTAAATTATGACAACAATTTCAGAGGTCTTCATGACTAAGTTATACTGTTCATTTATGAGTTAAGTTAGCTATTGTGACCTTTGACCCCCGAAAATAGGACCATTGTTAAAATGAAAACACACAGAAGTGAATTCTATTCCACACGTCTAAAAATCTAAACAAAACAAAAATGCAGCCACACCAGTTATCCTCTGCCGTGTGCGATGTGTGAGTGCTGCACCCGTAGCCGGGAAGTGGGGGTGATAAATAAACATGCTCTCTGTTTGGCAGCATGTCAGCTGTAGTGTTTTATGAAGCAGCGTGTTATACAGCCATTCACATTAGCTCCATAAAACGCAGAGAGGCCACCGCTCGTGACCCATCCCCCCGCGCCACCATCGCTGCATGATCATGCAGAATCCACACGGCTTTGATTTAGGAACTATATCAGCGGGTCCGCACTGGGGGCTGTGGGATTGGGATGGGGGGCATTGATTGAATTTTATATCGTTGTTGTTGAAGATCTTAGCATGACAGAATTTATAACCTGGAGAATAATAATATCATATAAAACATGACAGGGCCAAATAGGGGCCCCAGCCTCTGGTGTAACGCCTACATGCACACGCACACGCACACGCACACACACACGCACACACACACACACACACATACACCAATGCAGGGGTTACCCTATCACAGCCATGTTCTATTGCAGATGTATTGGATTTCATTATTTTCTTTTCAGAATATGAGACATTGGTGTTTGACATGCGATGCAGGGATCAATATGAATTCATAAGCCACATGTAATGGATTTTATTATGCCCTGGTATATTGATGGGCCTAATTTTCTCATCTGAAGTCTCATGTTTTCTCAAATATCATAAACCTGGAAATGATTTAATGTGCAGGTCACAGCATAAATTAATTTAGTAAAATATATCTACAGTATAACAAAACCAAAATGCAGTCATTGTGTGACATTAGTAGCAAATTGATCAAATGAGTTCGATGTGTGGATGAGGTGTAGTTAGAAAATTATTAATACAAATAAATTAGATATGCACATATTACACATTGTAGACATTTACATGCACACTACGTGTAATGCATTTAAATCAGTTTGGAAAATATATTTTACCCTCATCATCATCATCATCAACATCATCATCATCATCATCATAATATAAACTTATGGATGTCACAATTGTTTTGTACAATTAAATCAAGAGGATTTAATTGGAGCATTGGTCCAGAGAGAGATGCTGTACACCAAATTCAAATCCATGGCACAAAATGCTAAGCCACAATCAAAAAAACCTTGGTGTAATATTTGATTCTAATTTGAATTTTGAATCTCACATTAGTAATATTACTGAAACCACCTTTTATCACCTTAGACATATTGCTAAAGTGCAATCATTTCTCTCATAGGCAGACACAGCATCTTTTATAGATAGATTACTGCAATGCTCTCTTTTATTGTCTACCTTAGAAAGCTATAACTAAATTACAGATTATTCAGAACGCAGAAGCCCATGTAGACCAAAAGCTGAGCACACATCTCATCTGTCCAAAAGTCCCTGCACCGGTCAGTTTGAGATTTGAGTTTAAGATTCCTTTATTGGTCTTCAAATCAATCAATGGACTAGCACCTGGATACTTGCCAGATATGTTTTAATATACAGTATGCTCCCACCAGATCCCTCAGGTCCTCTGACAATGGCCGCTTAGGTCTTCTGTGAACACTTTTAAAATAAATCTTAAAACTCCCCCTTTTAGCTTAATTTTATTTATGTTATTCATCTGTTTTTATTATGTATGTATTATTGTTTATATCACAGCTATATTGTTGTACCTTCATTGTATTGTTTTATTTTTCTTAATGTTTTGTTTTATTGTCCTATTAAGCTAGTCTGGTGTAACCAGACATCACTTTCACTAACACCAACATCATCATCATCACCAGCATCACCATGATAACACACATACAGACACTGATAACACACACACACACGCACACATGCCCACACACACAAAGCAGACCTTTCCATACTTTTCACTTCCTCTCTCTCCAGTGCACACACACACACACACACACACACACACACACACACACACACACACACATCTTGGCCCAGGCCTCATGCTATTGCAGCTTGTGGAAATTGGCATGTCGTTGACCCAGCACAATTATTGAATTGAGACGCGGCCGCCTCAGGCCATGTTCAGACTGCTCCATTCTGGCCTGAGGACGACAAGCCATTAAAGAGATGAGTCGAGAAAATGTCTCCCTGTGATTGCCACTGGAAGCCATTACTGGCACACACAGGAGCAGCATAGCACCACTGGAGACCACACCCTACACCCCCCCCCCCCCACACACACACACACACAGACACAGACACACACACACACACACACACACACGCACCCTACACAGGAAAACACATACAAACACTCTACACACACACACACGCACACACACACACACATACACACACACACATCCACGCATGAACACAAGCAAAAATACACTTATATGAACACACACACACACACACGCACACACACACTGTAAATGCACACACATAAATGCGGGTACACAAACAATCACCAGCAGAATTACAAGTGCCCAGGTACACAGCAGATACGCATGTATACAAGTACACAACACAACGCATGCATGGCACACGCACACACACACACACACACACACACACACACACACACGCACGCGCACACAGAGCTTGCAGAAAGCAGACTCAATTTGCATGAGTTGAGAGGAGGTGACAGGTAGCAATCAGCCAGGGGAATAGGGTTAGAGCATGACAGCCCACGCTGCAGATTGCTTATACCAGTTCACGACCTTCGACCCCTCCACATATCAACCAATTGCCCTTTAGTATAATTATGTGGAATAATCTTTTAGAGTTTGATTTGAAGGAGATGGGAAGGCAGGGCTGCTTATAATTTCTTCCTTTTTTTTTTTTTTTTTGCGGACAGGCTTGTTAATAAATACTTTTTTTTGGGCACAGGGCCTGTCTGGAAACCCGTAAGTGAAATACCCTCAGTACTGGGGGTCACATTTATCTATTTGCCCGTCTATTTGTCTGTATGTGCGTGCGTGCGTGCGTGTGCGTGTGTGCGTGTGTGCGTGTGTGCATGTGTGTGTGTGTGTGTGCTACTACAAACTGATATACCATCCTGGATGAAGACCACTGGGAACGGCGTTATCCAGTAATGATATTATATTGATAAGATTGAAGCGACTGCTGGATGTCTCTTGCAATCTCCTTGCTTTGTTTAGATCTGGTTAATTTTAATGAATAATGGTAGATGGAATGTTTCGTCAGATTGCATTTGATTTTCGAGACACCTCACACACTCACTGGTTTACAAGAACATATATGTTTTCTTTATTATTACACTGTAAATAATAATAAAGGCAATAAAGAAAAAACATTATTGTTTACAGTGTAAAACAGTTACTTTCATTTAAAAACCCTCATGCTCTGACGGATTTACTGTAAGAACACACATTTCTGGAATGATTTGAGTGAATTGAAGAGTCACAGACTTATTTCAGGAACAAAACTTCAGCAACACTTCAACAAAAGATACTTCTAAGCAAGTTTCCATTGCGTGGCAAAGCTGGTGAGATTGAATCCCTGCTAGGCCATTTTGAGACCTGCTTACAGGACCAACGGCTGTGGCATGTGTTTCTTTCTCAAAAGACAGGCGAAGAAAAACATTAAATGTAGTTGCAGTTAGAATATAGACAGACATAACAACAATACTGGTTCCTCAGCTAACAAAATACAGAAACAATGCTTATTATTATAAATATTATTAGTGTTATTACTATTTTCTCAATCTTAGTCCTATCCTGTCAATAAAAAGATAAACTTGACCTCAAGGAGGTTGTGTTTGCGGAGCTACATTAGTAGCTGGGGTGACCTTAATCATCCCAGACCATCACATAGAGTGTGACACCCCCCCCCCGCCAACACACACACACACATGCACACACACACCACCTTGCTCCCAGGAGTGGCCTGCTCATTCACACACTCACACCAACCCCCGGCTGCCTATTTAGTGCCTTAATAGTGGGAGGCTCCTGCAGCCAGCCACCCATTTCATTGCCCCCTGCTCTCATATACACACACACACACATGCACACGCACACACACACACACACACACACACACACACACACACACATAGATATTGCTGTTCTCGAAGGGGGGCTAACATCAACACATGTCGCTGTCACACATATAAAGATGGTGGCCGTAGCCTTTGGTGTCAGCGTGAGAGCGTGACAGTGACGATCGTTGGTCCTTAGACTTGTCCTTCCGAGGAGGGTTCGCGCTCCACTTTTGACGGACGTTCCCGGCCCCATCCGAGCTCCCTTCGCCCGCGGTGTGTTCTGAGCGGCCTGTAAAGGGCAAAAAGAGAAATCAATTCCGCCCTGACAAATGTAAATAAGGTCTTATCGGTGATGGCGGCGCTGCATCAACGGCATCAAGCCGGTGAATGTTCTGCTCGCTTGCCTTGTCATTTAACCACCCCTCTGTAGTCTGCCCAGAGGACAGGCAGCTCCCCATCGCTACATCTGCTTGTATGTGACTTGCATCTGACTTGTGTGTGTGGGGAGGTATGCATGCATGTGTGTGTGTGTGTTAGGTTAGCCTTTCATGTTTGCTAGTGGACAGCATCACTTTACATTTATTGAAATGAGCAGCTCCCCCTGGAGGGGGTGGGGGAGATATGGCCTGCAGACTCCGCCCGCTGGCGTCTATCGACTGGCCTGGCTAGGATTAGAGGCTGGCGGTGGTGAACCTGTCCCTGGTGACCCCGCGGAGGCGACCCATAAGGCCTGCTAGAGTTCAGGAGGGCAGGGCAGGGGGGTGTCTTCCCCCTCTATCCCATCCAGTTTAGGGGCCCTTTCTCTCCCTGCGGGGACAGGAAGCTGTGATGGGACACGTGCACGCACCTGGATGACACGCGTGTATGAGAACGCACATCAGACATGTAGATGCATGAGGACCGTTGCTGTGACGGGGCAATAGGAGGTTATTTTGACCGGTTTTGGCACCTAACAACACCTCCCACACCTGAAACTGCATGTTGATCCCAAGGGACAGTTTGCAGTCATTTTGTGTTTTGCAGGACACTATATACACAGTGGGACAATAGGTTGTCCCTTTAAAGCTTGCAAATATGTAAACAAACATTGTAAAATTGATTAGTAAAAACTGAAGCAGTTATTAAGTTCATAATAACTAAGATTGTAAATATAGTTAATGCAAGTAATTATATTATTTTCCTCTGAATGTTTATGGGTACAGAATGAAAACATATATTTGCGTCTTTCACACAAAGAAACTATAACTAATCACTGCCTTAAAGCATCATTTGAAAAGCCCCATTAGGTAAGACATTGCCCAAAAACAGCTACGTTTGTTTAATTTGGAAATGCACTGATCCCATCTTAAGGCCACTAATTGCGTGAAGAAACGCAAATAATCTGTGTTCAAACAAGGCCGTCTATTATGCCGAGGCAGAGAGGGATATAGTTGTCTGTTTTTAGATGTTAAAGTGGTAATTAGGGTTTCTCAGATTTAATTGCTTCTTTAGTTTCATATAAGTCCCCTTGCCTTTGAAGATGCAATTAACGAGGTAAACTTTTCCGTGCATCCCAGGACTTTCCCACCAAAAACATGCATTCTCTGAGCCGGTCACATTAATATCTGCTCTAATGAAATATTGCCATTTCTGTAACGTCTGTGAAAAGGCCAGGGGGGTACATATGGGAATTGGTTAATCTAGGTAGTGGTGGGTGGCTGGGTTTGCAGGGTGAGGATGGGGGTGGGGGTTGGTTTGAGCGTATGAAGAATGAACTCCTTAAATCCTGAAGTGGCTATCTTGCCTCTGAGTGGTATCATCATCACCTTCATCATCGTCATCACACAAACCTCTCTCTACTGGTGTGGAGAGGCAAAATAATTGGATTCTTTCCCACAAATAACGCCTTCACCCTTGAGCTTAATTAACCAGACAGACTGCAAGGCCAGGGTCCTTTCTCCTACACTCTAGCCTGCCTCTTCGACAGAAGAAGAAAACCCAGCTGTTATTGCCTATTGGCCTTTATTACCATGGCTCTGCAGTGATATAGGTTATTAGACCAGGTCTGTTTGGATGGTCATTTGAATTGGCGCCGGTTAGATTCACATCTATTACTAACTAACTAACTAACTAACTAACTAACTAACTAACTAACTAACTAACTAACTAACTGTCTCTCTGTCTGTCTGTATATCGTGTATTGGTCTATCTGAATATTTGATAGACTAGCTATATTTCAATCTCCTGTCAATACATTTTAATTATTCCAAATTAATTAAAAACATTTTGTGAAGTGACCATTTGCATGTTATTCTTCCATATTTGCATCAAACACATGGCTCTCAGACACACAACAACAACAACAACACAAACCTACAGCAAAGGGAAGGCTGGTGGTGTGTTGGCCGTTATAGATTCCCACACACCCACACTAGCCTTTGAGGCATCATTCAGTCTGGGAGAATACATGAATGACAGCAGTCAA
The DNA here is from genome assembly GCA_025447795.1 of Speoplatyrhinus poulsoni. Lineage (NCBI taxonomy): Eukaryota > Metazoa > Chordata > Actinopteri > Percopsiformes > Amblyopsidae > Speoplatyrhinus > Speoplatyrhinus poulsoni. The sequence continues at coordinate 300,511 of JAOEGT010000002.1, forward strand.
TACAGTAACAAATAAAGGGGTCTACACCACGTCCACAACAAACATGGCAAGCTTCAACAATCTATCACAGGTCAGGCGACGCCATACTGCACTGTTGGTCAACGCATTGACAAGGTCTAAAAAAAATCTAAAATAAAACATTGGCTCCAATCTACCGGGATTGTGGACTGTATCTATGGGGATCGTGCATTGTGCTCCGTGGGTTTAAAGGGTTTACTTTATTACCGCAGGTGTTGTTTCATGGCAAAATTCAGCGTGCACGCAATGCCACCATATTATAACTCTTCCTATGGTCCTTAGGGCCACTTTGTATGGAGGAGTTGCCATTTTTCTGTCAGCCCCCCCCTCCCTTCCCATCCCCAGCTCTAAAGCCTCATGTTTGTTGTTCCATTCCCCCTCTATGTCTCCCCCAGGAGCGCCCTCATTTTAATATAAATAGAACGCTTCATCATGCGGTGGCACAAACTTCCCCACGTTGCATTGCCCCGGTGGCATTAGCAGCAGAGGAGGGTGAGGGTCCTGCCGGGGGAAGATGAAGTGTCACGGCGAGGCAGGAGAAGGCAAACATGTTTGTTTGGCTGCCTGGCTGCCTGGCTGGCGAGTGCTTGTCTCCGAAGCAACGACGACGTGGCCAAACAACAGCACATCAGGTGTACTGCAGGCCTAGAAGCACCCGCAGTCTGCTGTGTAGACACACACATCAACTATTCGTTACATATATACACGATACAGCCCTGTGCATTTTGGGATTGTTGTGTGCTGGTTTGGCCACAAGGGGGACTGGGTGAGTGAAATCAGGTCCCTGTAAAAGCGTACTTAGGTTATTTAGGTGTGCCCAAGTGAAAAGTATAGGCCTACTGGTTCTTCGTCCAATTACATGCGTCAGATTTGTGTTCAAACACACTGATGGCGTTTGCTTAAAGTAGCTCCTCTACTAATTCTGCTCAGGTAGGCTATGCTTGTTTACAATGCATGTGGAAACGCCCTGTTGGAAACGTAAAGGTTACAAATAAAGGCACGTACACATACTTCAAACTCTTCCCGAGTGACTGGACAACTGACGAGAATGTTCTCATGTTTTAGGTGCCAGTATAGGGTGCTGAGATCTGAGAGAAAGGAGACTTCTTAGATGAGCTGTGGCGTGCCTGCCTCGTCTAATCAGTTGTGCACAGCTGTATCCCAAATGCCAGAGGGATCATTTGATGAGACAGATTTCTTCAGCCCCTCTCGGCTCTGGATTTCTCCCGTCTCCTCTGTTATGGTAAAGAGACCCCAAAAAAGGCCGACGGGGCCAGGGGAAAGCCCGGGGGCAGTAGCTGCCCATAGACTCATCCCAAGCAGCACCACTGATATGCGCCTTGCTATCAGCAGTGCACACCTAAAGCTGCTGCCATTGACTAATTGTGCTTCATCTGGGCCCGGGATCCATCTTGGCTAACAAGAAAGCACTAGAGGTCTTCATTTAGCGATCAAGCCTGCGCTCCCTCGGGGAGTCTCCGACAGCAGCTGCCATCCTGTCTCCTCGCCCAATCAACACATCAAACGCCAGCCCTGATTCATTCACCCTCCCTCCCTCCCTCCGCCCCTCAGCCGGAGAGCCACAAGAAGGAAAGTTCCGGGATGCAGGAACCGAAGAGCGAAGCGAGGCACAGCGGTGAATACTGAGCGGCGGCTTTAGCCTGGGCCTGCGACTCTGGATTTACTAGGATATTTATTCTTTTATATCCAGACAAAAGAGATTGCACATGCCCTCTTGTGCTCGCCAGAGTCACTCCTGTAAACCAGCGAGAAACCAGAGCCAATGTAATGAGACCCTATCACAGAAGGTTCTCCACATTTGGCAATTATCCGGCATACATTTACACATCGACAAAAGCAAGGCATTAAGTCTGCGCTTAAATATCATGAGATGGGGTAGATGTGGATTGGTGTTTTAGGAGTTTCTAACAAATATCTTTTTGGACTGTGCTGTTTTATCTTCCTCAGGCATCAAATATTGAATAGTTGAAATTGTGAAAAATAAATTGGCCTGTTTGCTCATACTGCATATGCTGCTAATAAAAGCTTTTTAGTCATTTACTTTTGTACTATTTTGACTTTTGCTATTTGGTCGAATTGTACAAATGGTTGACATGTTCATCACCATTTTAATATAGGCCTAATATATTTTGATTGAAACGGGGGACTACAGTATTTACTCATTAGGAATTTTGCAATGAAGTGACAGGACTGACCCTGATCAGGGACTGTCACCAGGGCGTTGAAAGATACTGCGGCTGTTCTTTTTAAATTACCAGCAGGCATCCAATAATATGCACATAACACCAGCTTCCTATCCTCTGCAGGCAGGAGATCATGTGTTCATTAAAAGCCTGCTTTAGCATATGCTTTGATTAGATTCTTAATTACAGTGCCACATGACTCTGACGTCCTCCAGGAAATAAGGTGATATGAAGGAATTAATCCCGTTGATGGCTTGTGGATGTTGGAAACGTCAACATTGTGCACATATGGTATGGGTGGTCACCCAGCAGGTACAGTATATGTAACGTTGCTCTTGTAGTCATTCTAAATTTGCTGGCTGCATATTTTATCTGCTACTTTATTATTATTTTTTCCCCGCTTTATTTCTTTGCGATCTGATATAATAATTCATAATTTGAGTAAGATGGAGGATTTCCAAATCAGTGGTTTGATTTGTTTTTAAATATGATCCAATTTGTTAGAGGCTTTATATTTACACTGCCATCAAATATTTTCTTTCTGTAGACTCAATTCAGTGCATATGCACATGCATTGCGTTAAGAGTATTTTGTCAAGTTACAAAATATACAGTAATCACAATAATGTCATATGTATTCCGCATGTATACATTTATCACAGCACTTCACTAACAGAACATTATACAATTGTTGTACATATAATAAACATTAATATTGGTGTTTGTTTGAAAAGAAGATTGGACACAAACACATATTACTGAAATTCAATTGGTTGATTACTAATGGCATAATTAACAGGAGAATCTGCCACATTGGGGATTGTTTAACATTGAACTGATTGTCATCCTTAGTTAATGGATCTGTGCCTCCAAATCACCAATAATCAATAAGTAAAATCTATTTGTTTCATTTAGTGGCAGCAAAACAATCAGCCGTTATTATGTATGAGGGACATGTCATATTATTTAAAGATTCAAGCAGAATAATGAAGCTTGCACAGGCAAGTAGTTACTGGTAAGTCTGTCCCAATCAATAAACCAGTAAAAAAAAAGTCAATAAACATATGCGTAAATTGATTATATCTTGTTATTATCATATAAAACGACTAAATAATAATCAGTGATGCAGGCCAATAGCCGATTAGTAATACAAACAAGTAAAAACCTTATATTTAAATATAGGATGATGTGGGTAATTCAAACATCCTTTCTTACTATTTTTAGGGTTTCTATTTGATCCCACTATGTTATACAATACATTTAGATATTGATTTAAACATTTAAACCTCAACATAAAAGATAATAGGCACAGAATCATTTTTATAGTAATAAGTGGTAAACATTAATTAGATGGGGAATTATTGGCTTGTCTGACTGGGAACAAGCCAAGGTGAGAAACAACACACCTTTGTGTTTGTGACTTCAGCACTATGCATGTATTTGATGTGTGTGTGTGTGTGTGTGTGTGTGTGTGTGTGTGTGTGTGTGTGTGTGTGTGTGTGTGTGTGTGTGTGTGTGTGTATGTGTGTGTGTGTGTGTGTGTTTCACATGTGAACAGAGCCTCCAGACCTTGTGTATCTTTATGATACAGATTATTGTTTGTGTGTGTATGGGTACCCACAAGCATCCATGCCGTCTAGTTCAGCATCTCCAAGATACCATTGGCAGCAGTGGCAGTCCATCATCTTTTCCAACTGTAATTCACCTAGCCCATGCAGATCTCCTTGCCTAATCACCCTTGCCCACGATCCTGTCCCACTGGAGCTTGGTAATACGATCTGGAGAGGTGACTGGATGCTTGCAGGGTCCAACATCATTGCATTGCTAGTCTGCTGCCTGCCTGGCTGGCTGTAAAATGAGGAGCTGTTTTCCATGTGGGTCCTTAATGCCACTCTGGGCTTCATTTTGCAGATCCTCGATGTGCCACAGTGAAATCACAGGCCTGGACTCAAACCTGCTTGTTGATCTTGAGATTACTGGCCGACAACAGGTTTCCCCCCTAAACCCAGCCCTCCCTTGGTGTATGGGGAAGCCCATGCACAGGGTGATATTGAGATGTCTCCCTCCCTGTGTTTTTCTGTGTCTCTCCACCCCCGGCTACATACAAGCGTTTGCAGCTGCCAGTGCCACCGCGCTGCTGAGCAGGTTTTCAGCGGATTCCCAGTTGGGCCCCCCTCTCGCCCAACCAGGGCACAGAGCCCCGGATCCAGACCTTTTTAAGTGATCATCCGTGTATCATAACAGATTAAGGGATGCTGCTGCTCTGGATTAGGCCTAATCTAACCTTTATCCGCTCCCATCTTCACCTGAAACTTGCAGCGACCAGGAAGTCAATCGCCAGGGCCCGGTGATTTACGATGACACTGAGCTTCCCTTTCACACTCTAATTATCAGGATTAAGAAAAACACTTTTGAGTAATTATTCTCAAATTGGATAAACATTAGGCTTGCGCGGATTTATCTGAGCTTTTGCCCAACAAGAAGCAGAGATCTGAGCAGGCTTACAAGCTTCACACAGGCAGATGGAGACATTTTCTAATAAGGAAGGCATAACTAACAAATATGCATGTGATAATAGAGCAATAAAGAAATTAATGTTCTATCTACATTTAAGCACTAGGGATTTGAGTGCATAGTGTACAAAAAATCCCTTATAATAATGATATTTACATGTCGGAAGAAGACTATAATAGTAAAGTAAACTTGACATTTACAGTAAATAGGTGATGTATCTTAGGAGGTTTAAGTTAAGGCACATAAAGCCCCCTTATCTATTTTTTCCCCTTGGGCGTTACTTAAGCACTGTTTTCTTTTTGCCTTTGCTTGCTAATGGATTTGCCTGGCAATTCACACATTTGAGGATCCATTTCAGAGGGGCATGAGTGGAACCCTGGGAAAAAGGTGACCTCCAGTGCTTGTTTGATATTATATATTATTTCAATCATACACAATTACAACCTGAAATCACATCACAGCACCAAACAGAGGCCCCGATAACCTTTTAAAGGGACAATTCCCTCAGAGGGTTCACCTCTGACCCCAGGCCTGCCGGCAATCTTCCTCAGGATGACATTGTCGTGGTCACAGAGGTTAGGCGCGCTCATGTGCATGCACGTGAGCGCTCACTCTGCTTCTCTATCTGTCTGTCTGTTCCACACCTACAAATATACAGTATTTGTATAAAGTTTGCACCGTACACAATTCACTCGATGGCTACATGTCAGTTATTCATGCGTTTGAATTACATTTGAATTTAGGTAGCAAATAGGATTCAGAGTTACAATTAGATTTTAAATGAACTCAAGTATTATTCATACTCCTTCTCTAACCATTTACGTGACCTCTGACTGGTCAGTTAGGTGGGGTGTGGATGCATTGCATGTAACTGAAAAGAATTGTTATGCTGATTGTTATATTGTAGTATAGCCACTGAACATTTTACTAAATTATTGATTATTATTTATGTGATTTTTGCAATGTAGCTATTTTTTTATGACTGATCATGATTTTTCTTTTGTACTTTTGAATTTGATCAAATACATCAAATAATGCTTTACTTTATTTTATTTTTTTAAGTTTTAGAACTGAAGCCCGACAGTTGGCCAGGAGAGGGTTTTCTCTGAATTGGACTACATTGAATTTCACTTCAATTCAAATTCAGCATTCTTTGCGGCGGGTCAATCAATTCAAAGTCCAACTGACAACTCTGCAACACTGCTTTATAACTGCCTACATTGTAGTCAAACAATTAGGTAGTTACTTGCAATTGAGCCTTGTTCTCACCACAACATTTTTCTGTTGCACTTTGGTCTGGTTTTCATCAACTTTGCTGATGGCTTTGTGCTATTATTTTATTATAGAGCATAACATAAATATATTGAGTATGTCATCCTTATTGATTTATGCTGATATGTGATAAAGGTAACATACTGTTTTAACTGGCAATGTAATATCAGGTGATATGGCAGAGTATTAAATACGTAAAGCAAGGCATTACTTCTTTTAAGTAATGAGTAACGTGTAATCATTTTTGGAGCAATTACCCCCATTGAACAAAGCGTTATGTTATCTCATAACCTTGAACAGAAAAACACATCCACTAACTATGTTCACTGATGCAATGTATTTACATTCAAATGAATGAGAAAAGAGCCACAGTGACTGGCAACCAATTGCAGATCATCATTTTCTGCCGTGATTATGTGTACTGAATGTCTTAGATAAAACTCCCTATGCATGACAGTGAAACAACACAAAGGTGACAAGTAATCAGATGATTTACAGCTAAGCTAATTTTCCAACACTCCTTTGGGAAATGACAGTCCCATTCCTCTAAACTCTGATTAATCTCCCTGAAGTGTGCGGCCAACATTTTTGTGTTGCCGCTAACCCTTCTATACCCTCTGACTCTCCCCCACCGATGAAATGAAGACCTTTTGTGTCCACCTGCCCTTTGCGTTTACAGAGAACCAGATGTTATAGGCTTTGATGTGGACCAAACCCTTTGTATTGGGAATGGACTGAAAAGTCTTGCATGAAACCAAAGTGCACTCAGCAACTTCTGCACAAATATCAAATGAAATTGCAAAAACTATTAATTCTTTCACTTTTCATTTTGGACAGGGGGCTGTTTTGAGTCTCTTTTTATTCCTTGCTGCAGTGAGCTCAGTTTTGGGAGGGCAGTGTTCATTGTATTGTAAATAAAAACAATAATATGGTTATATAAAGGGTCAAGAACAGTTCATGATAGGTTGGTCCTAAATGTAATGTGAAATGTGATGTTAAAAATTCAGCTCGCTTCATGACAGCTTTGAAAAAAACATAGCCTATTACATTTTAATTAAATAACACAATACATTCAATAGTAATTGTAATTTAAGAAATGTCACAAGGAACAAAAATGAGAAATAATAATGTAAATGTGTTCATACTGCAACAAATAGCATTTATTCTGAGGATATACCCCAAATTATAACACACATGTAAAAACAAATTGTTTGCAAAAATAAAACAACACATTTTTTTAGTACAGTTAAATTATAAATGTAAGGATTATTTTTGCAATCCATTAACCTCATTATCTGTAAAGCCCACTAGATAATTTCATTTGAAAGATGGAATTGAAATTCAAATGTTGTCATATTTTCCCATGTTTCCTGTTATTTCAAAATGTTGCAATTGTGATTTATGAATAATTAAAATTAATCATGTTCCTTTTTTATTGATGTTTTAACATAATCATGTGGTGGTGAAAACAATGGCTTTGTCTTGTTGTCTCTCACTGCCTTTAGTCAGCTGTGGAGTCAGCTTTAGGAGTCAGCTGTGGTCAATAAAGTCTAAAACAACTCCCCTTGGAGTTATTTTAAACCAACATTTAATGTGCCTCTCCAAACATCGACCCCTTTGTGACCTCTTGCCCGTGCGACAAGAGCCTGTGTAAACTGCACTTGTGCTCTTGAGAAAGTTTATTAATGTTGCATGTGTGGCGAATGTTGCTCTTGCTAATCAAACCCATCTAGCGAAAACAAACTGCTTTTAGTTTCAACTTGTGACTTCTGAGGAGTTACTGTGCCATGCATCCTGTAGCCACAAAATTGATCTGTGTTTGTGTCTAACGGAAATTCCTGAGTCATTGGGAATTCATATTAACTTTTGCGCCAGTTTTAAGAAAGAGACAACGTCTTAATATCCTTAAATATTGAAATTGTATTTTTTCTTGGTGCAAGTGTATTAAGTTCAAGGACCAAATGAATGAAAAACCAAGCAGCAATAATTAAGAGACACATTTCAGTAATAAAGAGAGCCTATTACAGTATATAGACTAGTCTACATTGTTTGTAATGTATAGTATTTATAAAGTTTCTAGCACTGGCCTAACTATACAAACTCTAAAAATGTGTATGAAGCAACTGGGCAGTCCTTATGGTGCCAATCGAGTCATACAAGGTAATATAGGCCCTGCTGTCAGGAAGTTAAAGCCACACCAAAACATGCCTTATATAAAACAAGGGTAATTATGGGACAGAGGCCTGACAAAAAGCCTAAAATATATGTTTAAGTTGATGGGATCCTTTCAAGCCCAATACACATTGACATACTACTTAAGACCAGCACAATGGTAAAGAGATTACTCTTTCCTGCCTACATAATCCAGTAATTTCAGTGACATGTCTCATCTTGGTGATGTCTTTACCTCCAACAGAGCTTTGGGAAAATGGTTGTCTCACCTTCTCATGGTACCTTAGCCTTCAGCTAGTGTGTAAATCCAGTCACATTTGGGACGTACTACTGTTTTGAAGAACTCCTCGCATACAGTGCAGGAAATGCAAAACATACAGTTTGATCAATTTACAACTGGGTTCCTTGTACTCAGTGGTACTGTAATGTACACCAACACATTTATTGCAAAAACAACTAGGCATTTATTGGAAAAACATTGTGCATCATTTATTAGTGCAGTCACGTATATACTGTATCACATTTGAACTACTAATAAGTAAAACCTCAATAAGATTATATATATCTTGATTAGAGTAAGATAATATACAGATCCACTGTTTAGATGTTAATTAGACTGTACATAGTTTTTGCACATTTACAGTTAATGCATTGTTTTTATTTTTTTTCAGTTTATCTGGACACAAGCTTACCTAAAAGATAAAATGTTAAATGCAATAAACCTGTCAGGTTCTCCAGCAGGGTGGACCCAAATGCACAACACACTGATCACTAGATTTCAGGGTTTTTAATTCAAAAAGGGCAGATCCAAAAACCACCAGGCACAGACATAAAATGATAATTCCACAAAGACAACAGAACACACCAGAGCTTAAATACAGGAACACAAGACAGACCATTGGACACAGACAACAAGTGGCATGTGATATCAATGGCAATTAACAGGGCAAGACCAGGAACACAGGGGAAACAGACTGGAACACATGGGAAACATGGACCGGAACACAGGGAAAGGAACACAAGGAAGGGAACGCAGGGAAGGCGGACCGCACGACGTGACAAAACCATCCTTCAGCAGACAGTAGTCAAATGTCTTCACTTTTAATGTGCATATCCAAAACATCTAGCTGTGACATCACATCTCCCAGATCAAACTCCAATCACTTGGCTGTAATTTAATTTAGTCTGTGACTTTAATGACATTCATTGATGATGGCATTAATCTCCACCGTGCATTCACAATGGAATGTTTCCTGGTATAGCCTGTATTGATCGGTACTGTTATTTGCCATGAGGATCAGTTTGATAATTAAAAACTAAAACATTCGGCTTCACAATCCCAACCTTTCATTATCGCTGATAGGTCGGCAGGAAATGAAAAGGTCAAACTGAGGAAAGGAGAACAAGCTTTGCCATCAAGATGTTAGCAAAGGGTAGTAACTAACAATTATTGTTTTGTCATTGGAATGATGGATTCTAATTTATGTTAGATAATGATGAGTGGGTGATTGGCATAGTTGGGACTAAATTGGCACCTTTTTAGTATACTTCATAGTATATAAGTAAACTTTGAAACATACTTTTAGTAAACCTTGAAGTATACTATTAGTCAACTTGTATACTTTCGGTATACTTTGAAACAGAACTGAAATGTACTTTGATTTAACATTTAAGTAGCAGGTAAACTGTAAATACACACAATTGGCAACAATCAATTACTTTAACTAAAAAAACTCAATTTTATTTTGTAATGTGTTTTCAACATCACCAGTACACAGCAGATGCTGTCACTTTAGCTCTTGTTGCAACTCTTCATTTTCCCAAGAGCAAATTTAGAACCAACAACATCAACAGCACATGGTAAGAGGAAGTACAACTTTCATACTGACAGTTATGGTCACGGTGCACATAAATCTGAATGTTGACATAATCCAATCTAATAATCTAATACAACACACATACTACATGATACACAATGCAATTACACTTCTACCAGACACGAAATAAGACAGAAATTAAACAATAACACGTTTGGGTTAAACAACAGTCTGACGCCCTGAGGCATGCTGGGAAATCCCCTTATACTGAACTTCTAGTATACAAGTGAATTTATTGGTGTACTAGTTGTATACTTCTAGACCACGTTTTATATAAGTAATAGCAAAGTTAGCATAAACTTGAATCCAAAGTGATTTACAATTAGTATATTGTTACACAGTATCTTGGCTATTTTCCTGTGCAGCACATTGTTGAATTATAAAATGGGTGTGTTGGTCTTTCTGTTAGGCACATTGTCTCTGCATATTGATATCTTGAGAAAGTGAGAGAGATTGTATTTTGCTGTTAATGCAGTAGGACTATTAGCCATATAACTGTAGTAGCTTAACCCTATGCTTGTTACACAAAGGGACGTGCACCAGTGCACAAACACAAGCAAATGTGAGATGATTCTCTGAAACGTATGCAAAACAAATCGCAAAACAAATCTAAATTGCATAACATGACCTCAGTGAAGTTGACACCTCATAAGTTTAAATTGACATGTTAAGCCTATGAGCGATTAAACCCATTCCAGCACAATACTATATAATATATATACAGTATA
>JAOEGT010000002.1:313407-341689 GCA_025447795.1 Speoplatyrhinus poulsoni
CACACACTACTGAGCCTCATTTTGACTTGTTTTAAGGACATTACATCAAAGTTGGATCAGCCTGTAGTGTGGTTTTCTACTTTGATTTTGAGTGTGTCTCCATATCCAGACCTCCATGGGTTGATAAATTTGATTTTCATTGATAATTTTTGTGTAATTTTGTTGTCAGCACATTCAACTTTGTAAAGACAAAAGTATTTCATAATTACTTCATTCATTCAGATCTAGGATGTTATCTTAGTGTTCCCTTCATTGTTTTGAGCAGTGTATATATAGTATGTATATGTGGTGTTGAGCTATATTGTCACTGGATTAGCAGCCTACCTCCAACCATCTTCTCCGTTAAAAGCGTTGGCTCATTGTCAGCCTTTGAGCCTACAGTCTCTGTTTTTTCTGTTGAGGCTCCATGTATGTGCAGAGGGACACTTGTATGGTTATGATGTTCGCTCTCTCCAGATTCTAAACAGTAATCGCATCGATTATTATATTCAGACATGTTTAACAGAATTTCCCGCCAAAACAACATAATTCTGTTGACCACCTGCTGTTCCATTTGAGGCATTGCGTGGCAGGCAGTCTTTTACATCAGCTGATTGGATGAAGTTTGACAGACAGGAGCAGTGGGCCAATCCTAGCCTGCTTTCACACAACTGGGCACAACCTCCATTCTGGTGCAAGCAAACATCTGCTCCTGATAAAAATGTATGATATTTACACATTACAGGGTTATTGATGTTGTATGTGTCGTTTTGGCATAAAGTAAAGTAGTAAAGAATGTGAACATTTTTCAATACATAATACAAAACACAAAGCTGGTCACATTATTACACAAGTCTTGCGTGCAAAACCAAATTGTGCATTCATTATGTTTGTATACAACTTTCAAAACATAACATTGACACATTTTCTTTTGTGTGCGCGAATGTGAAATACCATGACAACATTTTAACATCTTAATACAAAACTCAAAACAGATATGCATGAATGTGCATTTTCAATTGACTATATCCAATATCAGACAGTAACTAAGAAATTCAGACTTTAATCTTAACACATTCACCTTGTGTTCACCTTAACACACAGATGGACAGATAGTTACATTCCAATGTTTGCTTGTTGACCGTGCAATCCATTCTATATTTACACTGGCTGTATTTTGTCTACCTGGTTTTGCAAGTGGGTGGACCACCACCACTGATGCCGGATGTGTCATGTTGCTATGGATACGCTTCAGTTTCCTCCCGGTGCGCTTGTCTACGGCCCTGAGGTTCTGCCAGTCAGAGATCCACAGCCTGTCCTCAAACACGGCGAGGTCAAAAGGTCGTCCTGGGCCAATCACAAGAGAGCATTGAAGCATTGAAGAAAATGCACTGAAACAGATGTGATTTCATGTAGCTATAACCACGCACACACAACGCACACAACACTAAATGCACATAAGCTCAAGCGTGTGTTAGCTGGACAAGGCTAACAGATGGAGAGCGCTCCAGCAGTGTGAGGAAGCTAGATGGACGAGTGCACCAGCTTGATACAGTTCTAGCCTCTTTCAAAATGGTCACTGAGCATGACCTGGCTGGGGGAACAAACGCACAGCCTCCCAACCAACCACAGGAAGGGACTTGAACCTCTGCCCTTGAACAACCTCTGCTCTTGAACAACCTCTGCCCTTGAACAACCTCTGCGCTTGAACAACTTCTGCTCTTGAACAACCTCTGCTCTTGAACAACCTCTGCCCTGCCCACATGCAATGCAATGTGCAGAATATGTCAATGGGTCAACAAAATGTTTGTTTCACTACCCTGTGTGTGTGTGCGTGCATGTGTATGCGTGTGCGTGTGCGTGTGCATGTTAGTGTGCATGTGTACCTCACCTACTTGGTTCTGTGCCAGGACACGTCTGTCTGACCCGTCCAGGCGGGCTGTCTCAACCACGCCCCTCCCCCGGTCACACCACAGCAGCCGCTCGCCACCAAAGTCCACCGCAATCCCGCTGGGCCACACCAGGTTGCCGCTAGCAACGAGTGCGCGCTGTCCCCCGTCCAGAGAGACTCGCTCCACCGCAGGGGCACTCCCAACGTCCGTCCAGAACAACTTCCTCAAAAAGGACCAAGGATGAATACCAATCACTCACTAATGTTATTATTCACTATAATTATACTATATTACTCTTGTCACAGTAAGCCTTCACACACACTAAGATATTGCCTCTGTGAAAGGGTTAAAAGCAAAGGAATATAGCTTAAGGTTTCCCCTGGCATCTGATCATTTGCAACCACACTGCTGTTTAAAGGTGCATATGCTATTACACCTGAAGGTACAATGTAAAATAATGCAAGTGCTCTGTAAAGTGCATATTATATACAGTATATACCTATATCGACACAGTATATACACAAAGCGTTTTAAATCAAGCATAGCAATAGTTCAAGCAGGCCACGAAGTCATGCCCGGCCGGCCATGCATAATCTCAATCGTCAGCTGATCGCAATCATCTTTTGCTGTTCTCAGTGACCAGACTGCTCAGCTGAACTATTGGCCACACTCGTTCAGGGCGCTAATTTAAACGGCCTTAGTCCGCACCCATTCTCTGCGCTCCCTCTGCAAGCATCTTTGCAACCCGCCTCAACCCCACCTCCTACTTTCATGCTGTGTTTGATAACTCAATGTCATGGTGTTTTGATGCTCGCTCTGTAGCCTATGGGAGGGTCTTGCTGCTCTACCTACCTTGGGCTTTCCATGTACGTGCATGGAAAGGGCTTTCCTTGTATGTGCATGGAGCTCCCAGAACAGAGCCCTATCTGCAAATACTGTATATATAACTTGATGCAAATAAAATACTTATTTTGACTATAGTGGTCCTCACTGAATTTCTTTTCAGTTTTATAGATATTACATTTCAAGTACTGGTCTGTGTTGGTGTTGTCATACCTAAACAATGCACTTACAGGTGAATGATAATAACTTACTTTGCCAAAGGATGAACAGCGATTCCCCTTGGTTTCACTTCACTAACAACTGTTTTTCTATTGAGGCCGTCTAAGGTGCTGCAGTCCACCGTTGACTGGCTGGGGAACATTATATCGTGACACAAACAACACTGTTACCAGGGATGGGCAAAAAATACACCAGAATGTATTTTAAAATAAAATACCAAATACACTAATTCTACGTTTCTCAAAATAAACTACAAAATACAGCAGCCACGCAATGTATCAAAATAAACTACTGAATTTTGGTATTTTAAAAATACTAAAAAATTAATTTCCAATAGAGCATGAAATCAGTTCTCAAACCAAATGTCAGGGTGGGGACGGAGGGTGGACAGAGTGTGGGAAGCAGAGGCGGGAGACGTCAGGTACAAAGAAACTTTAATAAAGGAGTGGAGAGGCAGACGGGACTGCCAGGCGAGTGTTCATCGAAGGCGAAAACAACGAACTGGCAACAGGTGCCGGGGCAGAATGCCTCTTGTACCTCCGCCCAGGAAATGGAGAAGAGATGTATGTGTGGCCAATTAGGTGGCAGGAGACGTATCGCCGGAGCTGTCCGGTGCTGGATCGGCCGCGCACCGTGACACCAAACCTATTAATCAACTTATCAATATGCATATTCGATCTAGCCTAACATTTCACCTGTTAATTGTCATTCTGGAGGCAGCCGCCTAAGGAGGCATTCATTTGAGGCAGCATTTTGACAACTGGCTGCACATAAATAAAACAAACGTGTTAAAGGTCGTTCTTGCAGAACGCTTGCTAACTTTGAGCTGTGCCGCCCCACATGTTGAAATGTATCGTGAAGCAGGTGGCTTTGTTGTTGTGAGCAGTGTACAACACTTTACATTCGTATATGCGGAGCCATGGCTGTGTAGCCTACAGGATTATCTTTTCAGCACGCACTAGAAGGGTAAGCTAGCAAGGAAATATTTGGTACATTTTACAAACAGTTTGATTCAAAATCAGTTTGTTGATATTCCCAAAGCGGCATTTTTGGTCATGTCTAAGGTGACAGAACGTCCAGAGCCAGCTCTGAGAAAGCTTGTTGCTATTTCAGCTGGATCAAAACAACAACACATCTCCCTTGAGTGCCATAGGCTGCTCCCTCAGAAGCTCTGTCCCACACACTAGACACACATTGCAAAGGCTAGGGTGTTGTTGTGTGCGGTCTGCACCGCTTTGTGTTATTTGGATATTTACAGAGCTGTAGAAACTATTGTCAGAACACACATGGAATGGGCAGCTAGCAAACCGTGAGTATATGTGTACTGAACTGTGTATTTTCTTAATAATGAAAAAGTAATTAATATAGAGCTCACAGTCAGCCAATTGCCCATTCTGTGTACCCACTGAAAAGATATCCGATGTTTCCACATCCACAAGACTATTGCTCTAAAATCAATTTTCATTGAGGTTATAGTATGGATACAGTGATCACATCAGCGTTTACACAGCCACCATGGATGGTGGACCTATCGGCAACCAGTGGGGTTGGCTGAATGCAATGACATTGAAGCTACAGTATGTATTGAAGTCAAGCGTTTGAAATGGTAGCACTAGATGAAGTAATACAGTTGTAGCAACGCTGATTGGTTAAAGGCTGAATAAATTGTTTCACAATCGACCAGAGCTCTAGGCCCAGTAGGATGTGGCAACTGCAAACCTTTACCAATACAGTGTATCCAGACCATGGATGTAGATCCAGACCCTCTTCATCAAGTGAGGCTTGGGTTTGGTTACACCAGGCTACCAATCAGAGGCTGCACCAAGTAATTTTCTCACAAAAAGTATTTTATAGTATTTTGAAACTACAAAATACAAAACACTAAAGTATGTTGATACAAAATATGAATCCATTTTCAACAACACTATCAAATCATTTTTGTATTTCAAATATATATTTCAAATACATGCATCATAAATACTGCCCGTCCCTGACTGTTACTTAGGTATACCTATACACAAAATAGAGCCAAAAATATTTAAAAAAATGGGAAACCTCCACCTTCTTCACATACCTTGTATCGGTCCAGCACATTCTGCGGTTTACCCAGTCGATTGTTAATCCTTCAGGTGAGACCAAACCATCAGAGACCACAACTTCCCTGGGCCCACCGTTCAGATTCACACGTTCAATGGTCCTTAAAGATGTACTAGCAAAGTACACCTGCAAATACATTTAAGAGATGCAACAAAACATTGGCGGCTTTAGACTCTATTTAGTGGTTCTCAAGAACATGTATTTAGAAATCTTATAGGACTACGTCACATTCTAATAGGAGCTCAAGCCCCCTTAACAGTCTGATCTCCCCTGCAACAACAACAAACTAAACTTAAAGAAATGTGTTCAATCTTATTATGTCCTTGTATATATTCTAGATAGTATTAGAAACTAGAAGCAGCCTAGTTAGATTTAACACAAATATTGTGTCATAATGTTTTATTGTAGACTAGATTTATAATTGGTGATTTATAATTAGTATGTTTAAACAAATGAACAATATCTGTCACACTGGCTCTCTGGCTCAAATTAGTACTAATCTTGAAGCACTTCAGCCACGTGGTATTCAAGCCTTACTTTGTTTTGCACCGGGTCATAGTCCAAGGCTGTAAGTGTTCCTCTTGGCTCATCCACCAGTTTTTGGTCGCTGGTTCCATCCAGGTTAACTCGCCATATATCGACTAGATTAGCAACTATTAAGTAAGGGGGCGGTCCTTGAGCAAGAAAAATAAATAAAGAAATACATGTAATGATGATGGAATTGACAGAGCAACTGGAGAGCTGTGTGTGTGTGTGTGTGTGCACGCGCGTGCACGTGCAGTAATGCATCTCCACCTGGCCATGTGACTCACTCACCAGAGGCAACACAGCTTTTAGCGTCCTTTTGAAGCTGGTAGCCGGGCTGACACCTGCACTCCCACTGACCCGGGGCAATGGCAGCACAGAGTTGGCTGCACCCTCCTCTATCTGCCGACGAACAGCCTGCAATAGCCACACAACATTATACTGACAGAACAGACGCCCCACTGTTGCTGACAAAAACGCACGTCTCTCCATGCCCCACCTCCCAACTTTGTTGTTTGCCCGATCATTTCTCATTCCAACGCAGTGTGTCACTGAAAAGCCACGCAGAGCTCATATAGCTATTGACATCATTGAGCGGTAACGTTATAGTGTGGCGTCTAGACACCCTTTAGGACTTGTGCTCACAGTCTCATGGTCTCAATTTACAAATGAATCACATTAGGACGCGGTACCAACGTATGTCACTGGAGGTCACTGCAGTGCACAACAAGTGTTAGACCATGTTATGCAGACATAATAGGCTGATATGTCCATAACACACACACAAGCTATCTAATGATATTTAAAATAAATAAGTAGGTAAAGGTAGACACAAGGTCTTACCTGTGCAGCCTTGCCCATCATCCCGGAGGATAGACCCCTCAGGGCAAACGCACACAGGCCCGTTCTCAGTCCTCAGACATCCGTGGCCACACGAGATAACGTTGCCTTCACATGGTACGATCTCTGTGGACATAGCACATTTACAGATTGGGGAATGCTAACACTAAAGCATATCAAATAATCGCCAACAACTTGAGAAGCTGAATGTGAAATGATGAAATGATGAATTGATGGTACCTTTCCATCACCTTTCCTCAATGTACCGTGAAACAAAAGCTGTGGCTTGTTGTTATTACATTGAAAAAAATGTGTATAAACCATAAAACATTGACACGGTATCCTAGTGGTCTGGGTGTTCAGATTCCTTAGTTGTCCAACCTGTAAACATTCTAGGGTAAGATGTCTGACCCTTATCTGCTCATTGTAATTGTACTGATAGTTAGTTGCTTTGGGAAGTTTAAAGAATCACATAAATGACCTAGTAATGGCCTTTGTTATACAGTATTAATCATCCTCACAGTGACAAGATATTGCACACTTTCCCTTTAACAAAATTAAAGTTGGTGAGTCACATGAGTCATGACACATTCCAAAATATGTCCAGGTTATTTTGGGCTGGTCAAGGCTCCATGCAGGTATCTGCCTTAAGCAAAGACAGATGGTGAAAAGGACAGCAAGCTCCTTAAAGCCTGGTTCTGAGATCAATCCTCTCATGGCGTCAGCCCTTAGCCCAGTCAAATAGGTGAACATGCTGTGAGAACCCAGAATTAGCGAGGAGAAACGGGATGTCACCTGTGAATGTAGACATGCTAAGCATTTTTCATCGGTTGACATTGTAAATCTTAGGGGAGCATAATGTCTTGTGGCTATGGCTGAAACGTAAAGATGCTTTTATTGTCACATACATGTAGGCCAAGTAGGCCTAGTTTAACACTGCAGTGATTTTCCCCAACTGTATAAATGTGTACATTTGTGATTTCCTCAAGATAAAACCTGCTCTATAACAAAATACAGATGTTTTGAGATATATTAAATATGAAATAATCTAGTGGTAAAACACTATAATTATCTTTACACATCTTGTCTTTCTTGTTGTTCCTTATGGACCTTGGCAAAGGTTGTCCCCTAACCATCTTAGCACAAAACAAAGCTGCTGATGAAATATGTCCCTTAATACAAATGTCAGCTGATCACCTAATCTGTCTACGTCGAACATGGCTCTGAGATTCAAAGAGAAAAGAGTGACTTGTGCAATGAATAACCAAGGAGTTCAGTGTGAAACACTGAGCATTAATAATTTAAATAACTTAAAAAACATATTTGTGCACCTACAATGAATCTGCATATGTTTCTGGAAAATGACTGTGATTTTCTAGTCTTAATAGATATCTGTCGTCTAAACAGGAATCTGCTGTTGTCTGACAACAGACCAACAGTATGATCCAGTAGAATGGATATAGAATAGTTAAATGCTTTATGAGAATTAGTGTGAACCTTATTCCAAACATATTATGTGTCTAAATATAGATAAATAATTGCACATTTTTACTGTACCTTTTAGAGAGTGCTATACTCTGTTATTTAAACTGAAAATATAATCAAACTACTAACACTTTGAAAACTGTTTATGTTTTTTTTTCGTTCTACCTATACGTAGCTTTCCGTCTCAGCCTTTTCTAGAGCCTGTGTAAGCCTCTGTGTTTTGACCACATGACCTTACAGAGCGAAGGCATCTTACACATGTCTAGTATGTCTCGCCTACTCTGGCCCAGCCATTTACTGGTATGCACGGGTCAGGCCAGTGTCTCAGAGACAAACAGCGTCTTTAAAAATGCACAGGGACAAAAATGTGTTGCGTGAGCACTAAAATATTTCAACATTAATTATTGCTTAACGTGAAATAATTACATAAGTACTAAAAATCTAATCAATGATTTTCCAAATATAAAACACATATTAAACAGATTTTATAAATTAAGATGAATAGTGTATTAGTCACAAACATTTAACGATAGGTTTGAAAAGCCTGGTGATGGCAGAAACCAATCTAGTATGTTTATTGGTGACGTGTGAGATGTTCTGCTGCACTGCAGGTTATTCATAAAAGAATAACAACGCCTATGCCAACAGTATTGCGCTCCACTAGGCTAATTGTTACTATGTTGTAGTATGTTGATCATTTACAAACATATACTGTACCTTGGCAGGTCTTCCTGTCAGGTAGGAGAGCATATCCATTGGGGCATGTGCATAAATACGACCCTGGCATGTTTTCACATCCTAAAGAGCAGCCATGGTTCCAGAGGGAACATTCATTGACATCTATGGCACACACACAGAACATAAATGTTCTAAAATATATTATCTTATTATACAAGTTCTACTAATATAAACTGTCCACACATCAAACTAAGACTTTATTAGATATGTTAATCAGAGGCTAGAGAAAGTTACATTAAATGTGCTTAGCTACACTTTGTTTATTCTGTGTTTACAGTACCAGATGTTTTTATCAAAAGTAACTTACATTTATTGTAATACATGTGTCGATAGCTGAATAGCTCATACACTAGTCATCAAAATCTAAGTCTGTTAGAAAAATACATTACATTATTTACATTTACATCATTTTACATCACATATCAACATATTCAATCATCAAATTGATGTTTAATCACCTATAGGAGAAGTAGCGAGGTCAATGGCTGTACCAATAGGGATTCTGAAGTCTGTATGTGTCATGTTTAATGATGAACTGTTAGAGTTATGTAATACCTTCACAATAACTGCCATTCTTACTCAGAGCAAATCCTTCACTGCAGTGGCAAACCCCGTGTTCTGTTGGACCTGAGCACACATCAACACAGTCCCCAGTCTGTGTGTCACAACCTAATGGTAAACAAAACACACCAAAACAAGCACTGTAATTGGTTTGTAGCGATGCAATATTGTCAAACCACGCTAAAAAACAATATAATTTACTGTCATCTGGAAGCTGTGGTGGGGAATCTTGCAGTGGCTGGATGAAGGGGTGAACCACCTTGATGTCTGCCGGTGGTTTGGTCAAAGGTTTGGTGTTAACATTCTCTGGCTCTCCACCCCTGTACTTGTTCACTCTCTTTATAGCGTGGGATGCCATGTCAGTGTAGTACACATACTCCTGGAACACCGATATTCCAAAAGGCTGAGACCTAATGAGGAAAACAGCCACGGGTTAAAATACATATTTTACAATTAATATATATATATATTTTTTTTAGTGTACCAACTACCAAGTGAGAAACACCTCTTAAAATTCAACTGCATAGAATGAGCAAGAGGGAACATTACAACACATCAATATCTGAGCTCTGAGCAGATGTGGTGTTTGTGGTGTGCTCACCGCAGTAGCTGGGCCACAATGTGGATTATGTTCCCGTTGTAATCACAGGAGCCAATGTCACTGTTCCCTTCCAGCCCAAACTGAACCCAGAACAGCCTGCTGTCGCTGCGGTCAACAGTGAGGGCCTGCAGCTGCCCTGGGACCTTCAGCAGTGAGGCGGTCTTGTCACCGTGGAGTTCAGAACGCTGGATGCTGGAGCTTGTCCCACCAGACAACCAAAACAAGACCCTGCAAAATAGTTCACACTGAGATGCAGGCTTGGATCAACAAGCTATCTGGGGATTTGTTTCTAGAAAATATTATTCAACCAAGTCTCAAGTTAATTGATATGTTATACGTTTATTTTCCCATTCTGAAATAGTAATGAACGGCAACAATAACACTGCTTTACATAAAGTAAAGACCTTTAATCAAAAGTTGACATTCTTGTCTGATGCCTGATATTTCCATTTCAGACTTGTCAAATGCAGATTACACGACATTTGAAATCCACACTTGGAATTGACCTTTGATGACAGCAAATTAACAGTACAGTATCTTCCCAGTCCTGTTGATTACATTACACAACACGCGGCTCAGGGAATGATGCACACATTGGGGAGGTAAGATAGGTTGTTAGATAACAGCCTGATAGCATGCTGTTAGCAAGCTAGCATCATAAGGCCTGGTCAGATACGCACAAAACAAGTATACTTTGTACTTTATCTTATTGTTACAGTGAAGCCGTCATAAAGCATTGTACATTTCACAGTAGCAATCGCATAGTCTTCATTAATTTAATGAAAACACCATTACTGGTAACTGGATTAGTTAACTATTTATTCATGGCAAAGTTTCTAGTCTGGGTTAAAAATAGTGAGCATGCATATCCATGGTGAAATGCATTAGTGAATTTAATTGCAATACATTACTAGTTACGTATTACTCCTTCAAAAAGTAATAATATTACTTTACTTATTACTGGGTATTAAAAGTAATGAGTTACATTACTAGTTACATTACTATATTACTTTCACAATCGCAACCCTGCCTCGCCCCTTCTGAAAAATGACCACCGGTGTAGCCATCTCATTTTAGAATTGAATCCTCTTTATCGGAACAATAATGAACCTTAGGAGTCAACAATCAGCCAAAGTGAAAACATTGCAGCCTCTCAAATCAGATGATTGACAGGTTGGTTCAATTAGCCTAGTTTGCTAGGACCAGACATCTTGTTCTTGTAACGCAGTAAAGCAAAATTACTTAGTTACTAAATTTGTAATTGTAATATGATTACTGTTTCGTAAATAGTAATTAGTTATACTAGTTGCTGAAAAAAGTAATGACATTACAGTAACTAGTTACTAGTAACTAGTTACTGCCCAACACTGGTGAAGACGGTATAAAATGGATTACCTGCTATTGGGGTCAACACAAATGCAACTTGGTTGGCTCAGCTGTTTTAACAAAGTCCTCTTGTTTTTTCCATTAATGTCCATTCTGTTAATAGTTCCTTTTGTGCCACAGCTCCAGTAGACACTATCCCAAACCCAGTCCACTGCAAGTCCTGAGATACATTTCTCAGGAGAGTACAATTTCTGGAAAGTATTTTTGAAATAATTTATAATGATAATGCTTATTATATGCCAAACCAAAGGAAAACAAATGTAAAACAAAAACAATCAAAAGGAAACAATATCGATGTCCTTTATTATATTATTCTAACTATTCACCCGTCTATGTGTTCCTCCATCTGATGTTTTATAGATTATTCCGGTGTGTTTGTCTGCCCAGTAAAACTGTTCTTCTCTGTAATGGTAATCAAGCAGAATTGAGGCTCCCGCTCCAGCCACAAGTCTTCTGTGGTGCTTGCCGTCAAGACCCATCTGATGAATGGCCCTGCCATGGCCAAATATCAGGTACGGCACTGGAGCATTAACAAAACAAACACACCATTAATTTTGTGACACATTATTTCTTAAAAATTGTCTTATTTTAGAATTATACATAATCTGGTGTTCTCTCTGTACTAACATTGATAAGTCAATACATACACTATGATTTACTACACTGTTACTTTGTATTTCTCTGACATTTTGAGGTATTATGTACAGAAAACAGAGTTAAGTCCATTGTGAAGCTCTTTGACTGAACCTGCATTACATTCCTGACATCTAAATGGTTTAGCTACTGTGTTTTTTATGCATATAACTTCTATGTAACTTCTATTGTGACCAAATACTGCTGTGTTAGCACAGACTGGTTCCCAGGTAAACTATGTCCAATCAGTTTTATTTTAGATTTTGTTTTAGAGTTCATTCATGATTCAAGGCAGCCTCAGCTGCTTTTGTATGTCGTCTCATAGCAACACCGAGCTCGCTAACTGAAAAACTCCTATACCTCACAGCAGGATGGGGATTCACTGTAATAGTAGTGAGTGAGAGTGTAACGTGTCTGTAAAACAACAATAATAATACAATTATTATTATTATTATTATTATTATTAATACAACTGAACAACTGAAAGTGCTACATTAAGTTCATACACCCCCAGGTAGGAAAAATGTCAGACAGTTGGAGAGACAAATAGACAATGCTGTGTGGCCTGTATGTTTTTCTGGATGTGTGTCGTGTCTTTGTGTCCATAGTCTAGACAGGGGGCTCAGTCGGCCTGGTCTGACCATGTCAGAGGGGACGGCCAACCCCTGCTTGGCCTGGCAGAGATGGTCTTGAGCCAGCGTTGTGGTGTCAGCCAGAGTATCCAATGCTTATATATACAGTAAGCAGGCAGCTTGGCTCTATGGACAGAACATCGCACCATCTGGTCAGCCAGATTCCCTGAGTGACGCATGGAAAGTTCACAACCTTCCCCCGTCCTTCCCCCACATTGTTTCCTTGCTAGGATGAGGGTAGCCTCGATGCTTCTTTATAAATCCACTAGTAGTGACTCTGACTAAAGGATAATTGGTCCCAAGGTTGATTTAAACCACACAGAGAAGTGGAACAGGGTTTGTTTTACAATTAATTGGTGGACATGCACTTAAGCTGGATTCATAATATAAAGGGAATTTGTTATTTTTTGAAAACAAATTACAATACAGATACATGAAGTGGGCTATACGTTGCACTAAAGCTTTTGAGGATCACACTCTCGCAATGAATGTACAGTATGACTCAACACACGTATGATCTGCGTTTACACACAGTATGGCACGAGACAAGGCAGACCACGACACCCAGCAGCACCCAGTGAGTCTACACCCGGTTCACAGTCAAAACTCACCCACGCAGCTGCCATTGTTACCGTCGCCCGGGGCGCCACCTTTCCAGCATTCTGTCCCAGCGGCCAGTCCTCCAAAGCTTTGCACCGTGCAGAAGAAGAAGAAGAAGAAGAAGAAGAAGAAGAAGAAGAAGACGGACGTCGTCGCCGCGCCTGTCGATACCAACATACTCCTGTCCTGTGTCCCGTCCGGGGGGAGACGATCTGCCTCACTGGCCCTCCATCGTCCTCACCATCCCGTGGGAGAGGGAAGCCAGAGCCTCACATCCCATGAGACGCGCTTTTGTGTGTGTGTGTGTGTGTGTGTGTGTGCTGCAGCAGGACTCAAGCGAGGTGGTCCCTCTGCAGGGTCAATCAAGCCCCCCTCGCGGTGGCCCGTGGGAGCATGCGACGCGCCTGCTCCTCACTTCAGCGGCCCTCCCACCCTGGATGCTTGTCTGGAAGCAGAGTATGAAATTCCTAACACCAGCTTGGTAAATGTGACACGTCCCGGGACGCAGGGCCGCAGAGCCGCAGGGCCGCAGGGCAAGGGGAATGGGCTCAGAGCTGGGACCAGTGCTGGGACCAGTGCTGGGACCAGTGCTGGGAGCAGAGCTGGGACCAGTGCTGTTCTGTTGAGAGAACACCAAGACAGTGAGGCTGGCCAAAAAATAAGAAAATAACAGCAACCACCAGCCCCCTCCCCCCTGTGTGAGTGTGTGTGTGTGAGGAGGTGTGTGTGAGAGTGATACACACACAATAGACATTTGCAAGGGACACAATAAAAGCAGTGTTGTCTGCCTGTCTTTCTGTCTGTCTGTCTGTCTATGCTGCTAGTCAGCCAGCCGTGACTAATCTATAGATAACGTGGAGGGGAGGGGCAGAACACATTGTCCCACACTCGTTGTTTGTCATCTGTTTGTGTCCAGGACAAGACACCTAAACATCCATTCATACTTGCTGTGACTAGCGTATTGTCACAAGTAAGAGTGCAGAGCTGTCTCTACCTGCCTCTGCTTGATGCTCACCGTTGATCTGTTCCCATGCTGTCTTCCTCCGTAGGTGACATTGGAGGTCTGCGGTTGGTGATTTGCTTAATGTTGTATGTCATTTACATCCACAGATTACAAGATGGCATAGCTAGGTCCAGCAACAGTCCCTATCAAACCCAACATAAATATATAAATCCAAATAAATAAATGAACAAATAAATAAATAAATGAAAACTGTGTTTGTTATTCCTCTGTATTCTGTGCATTCCCAGATAAATATAAAAATAACATTGTCAAAAGAACTATAAAAATAGGCTTCATTTGTACAAACTCTTCTTTAAAATTATTCAAACTTTAGCTATATGACAATATGTTTCCACAGAATGTTTCCACAAATTCAAAGACATGCAGAGTTGCCCATCTCTGATACCCAGTGTAAAAATATTGAGCAAATGTAATCGGCAGTATCTCTCTTTGCTGTGATGACAAAAGAGCTGGCAGGATTAGCAAAAAGCCCTGAAGACATGCAGTTGATTGCAGAGGGGTATCCATGGTGACAAATTCACCGTAAATTAATGATCTTGGGATTCACGGCCTGCTCACCACAGCAACAGTGATCATCATACCAATTAGCTCAGCAGGGAGAATTCACTTCTTCACCTCAGCATTGAATGGCATTATATAACAATTCTTCAGTTTATTATAAGAAAAGACACCAAAATATTATTTTGCATATACAGTACATATACATATATACTGTACATATATATATATATATATATATATATACATACTGTACATGCATACATACATACACACACACACACAAACACACACAAAGAAACTCAAACACACAAAGAAACTCAAACACACACAATATTAATTTCAGAGTAAGGCATCAAACAGCACAAAGGTCGAAAAACATAAGTAAACAGTGTAAATGACAGCATTATGGATGTCCATATACTATTTTTTGACCTCATCATGGTACTTAAATGTAAATGTGATTAATTGTTACACTGAAACTTTGGCATTTCATGTAAAATTGTATGCTGTCACTGATAAATCGTCAGAAGGGAACATTTTGTCCAATAAAGTTCCGTACTGCAAAGTTTTTATCAAATGTAAGGCTCCAAAGTAAATTTTCATAAAATCAGCCGTCAGTATGACACAGATTTTCTTTTTCCAGCTGTCCAAACAATATTACTTTTTCCAATAAATTAAAGACTGTGTAAAGCAAATACAGAGATTTACTTGGAAATAATTTATATATGATAGAAATCCATTGCTTTAAACATGTGAAAACACTGTTAACTATGTAGTATTGTATTGTAGAGTTAGACTGTTAAACTGTATTTCATAATTTCTCTGTTGAGGATTTTTTGGGAGGGCCAGAAACAGGGGACTAGATGGTTCCCCAATTTGCAAGCCCCTCCCCGTAACACCGCGAGGATATAAAATCGTAGAGAGCGTTCTGATCAGCTCAGTATCCTGCTCCATAGCAAGTTATTAACCTACTAAATTTACTGTCCTTCAACAGCCTACAATTCCATAGCTAAATCACTTACTGTCCTTTAACTGCCTACAGTCTGATAGCTACGCCTTCATTGCAGAAATAAGCACACAATGTGGTTGAGATTCAATGTGCATTATTTGAAAGCTACTGGTTTAGTAGCCTAGCCTACTGTACCTGCTAACACCCGGCTGCCAAATCCAGTCGGCGTTCTCGTGTTCAAATCAGCATCCAAATAATCAAATCCTCAGACAATAGAGTCCAATCCTCTTTCCAAAAGAAAATATAAACCACATATCCAAACGAAAAAATCAAATCCAGCAAGCTGTAGGCTAGATTTACTTGACAAGAACAGCATCTCACGACATCTGCAGGTGTCATGCTAAAAGGTAATCTGCTCAAAAGCGGTCTGTTGAAAACTGATTTCTGCCCACAGGAGCACACACAGCCCTATTTTATAACAATCTAATCATTTTTACTAGTATACTGTACATCTATTTAAAGTGAAAACACAACACATACACATTTTCCAATCAATGTTCGGCTGAGGATACCTTTTTGGCACTGCGGTATGGAGTTTACTGTAGAACACGCAAAGGGTGTGGTTACAACGCTTTCAGTGTTACAAACTCAAAACACAAATGTATGTCTGCTTTACACTGTACTCTACATCTGTAACTATAAATCATCATAAATTATACATCATACATTCTGCAGTGGATAAGTAGCCTCGTGAGACCATCTTGATCTTGCAAGCTTCAGATGAATATTGCAGCCAGAATGAGTCTGAACGCCTTCAAAAAACATTCAGGCCAATCAGAAGCTAGCTAAAGTTTCCCCCACCCCCGCCCGCCCGCCCCAAAATGACGACATCAGCGTACATCAAAGGTTTTGGTTTCCACTGGCGCCCTGGCTGATTTGAAACATACTGATAGGGTGAGGAAAAGGTAGGTTGTCCAATCAGGAAGTTTGATTAAAATTACACTTTTGTATTAAGGGGTTCCAGACTGAAATTTGAGCTGGCAAGGTCAGGATGTTGTCACTGGGCTAGTGACACCACCATCATACTGGGCTAGTATGAATAAACTATAAGGATACACAGTACACCACACAGAGCTGCACAATACCTAAATGAAATCTACACTAAGGAAAGTGAACTTCTGAAGTGTAATTAACCAAAAACCTTATGAAAGATAGTCAATATTGGACAGTTGTTGACATAGGTCTTCAACAGAGATATTCAGACCTGCAGCTGTCACTGTTGTAGGTAATCTGTGAGTCAATGCTCGACCGGGAACAGAGGAGCATTCGCTCTGATTCACAAGTCTGCCTGCGAGGCCACAGCTCGGGAGGGCCCGGCTTCGCGGCCCTCTGCTTCATTGAAATGGTCTCAAACTTGACGTAGCTCTCCTTTCCTAGCTCCTCCTCATCCAGAGGTGCGTTCTTTCCTTTGCAGTACAGAGCCAGGATTTTGTAGAGCAGTAGGGCGATGAGAGGCACAGCTACGGCGCAGGCGACGCCGCTGACGATCATCAAAAGCGGACTTTGACCGCCGTCGTCGACCACATCCAGCGTGTAGAAGTCCACGCATGGGTCCTTGCCAGCGACGCTGGCCTTGGCCACGAGGCAGACCGAGTACTTCAGCCTCGACGACAGCCCCTCCAGCAGCACCTTGCCACTGCCGGCACTGGTTTCCAACGTCCTCTTGGCGCAGTCCTCGCCATACGGCGAATACACGACGGTGAGCGGGGCGTCGCTGGGCAACCCCTCCAATGTCCACAGCAACACCACGCTGTCAGACGTCACTTCAACCACGGTTAAGTCTTTCACGGATGTTGAGGGATCTTTCCTGTTGCTCTTCTCATCTGCGGCAAGGTTTCCCCCTGTTCCGCCTTGCTGGATTCTGGCAGGTTTGAGGGAGCCTTTCTGTGGAACATTGCTGGGGATGGGCTTCTTCTTCATAGGCAAGGAGGACAGTGTTGTGATCCCCGGCTTGGGTGTGACTGTGTACTGGATTGTGGCGCTACTGGACATCCCGTTTGGGGAGACAGGCGTTGTGGGTAGGGCTCCGCTTCCAGTACTGGTCTCGGGTATCAGCGTGGGGGTAGCGGTGCTAACGCTGCCCACAACTGAGACGGAAATGGTGGCCACTGCATTTCCTGCAAAGTTCTTTGCTTTACAGCTGTAGTTGCCAGCGTCCTTGTGCATTATCCCGTGCAAGCTCATGATGGACCACCTGACACCATCCCCAGGAGATTCTTGGACTGTAGAATGAAATAAAAACAACACAGGTAAATGTAGACCAAGCCATGTACTAGGTCAATGACTAAATGATTAGACAAAGAAATATGATCCATCTACGTTTATGATTTTTCGTACAAAGTCCAAAAAGATGTTGGTGAATTTCAGGATCAGAAGTACATTGGATTATTAAGATTCAATATTCAAGAACCTTTTACAAAAAAAGTGTTAACAAATCTGTCCAGATTTGCTAAGTATCCTTTACTTTAAAATTCACTAAATTCTCTTGGATATGCATGGCATCTTAATAGCCTATATTTTATGTTGTTTTACCTGCATTGCTGATCAGTGATCCATCTGATTTAGCCCAGATGAGAGTGGGAGTTGGGTGCCCTGTAACGTCACAACGCACAGCTACATTACTTCCTAGGGAAGACGTGATCTTGGTGGCAGAAGCCATGACTGTGGGTTTCACACACTGGGCGAGCTCTGCCTTTTGGAAAAGGACACCAGAAAGATTTTCTGTCCCACTGCAGGACAGGAACAGGTCCATCAGAACCACCGGCGTGTCTGGCATTTTGGAAAGCTCCATCAGTTTAGAGATTCTGCAGTCGCAGAACCATGTATTATCTTGAAGGCCTGAAGACAAAATGGTATATTATCTCTTAGTATTATATTTGTGTTAGAAGCACAAAGAACTAAAAATTATAATTAAACCCTTTATGGTTGGTTAAATTACATTTTGCAGCAATCTTGCAAATATGTATTTTATATGTGTTCTATGTATGCTGATGCTTTGTAACCTCACTATGAAACAATTTACCGGAATTCTTATGGGGTAACATAGGAACCGAAGGTCACACCATTATTGATAAGGATCTTAGAAGATCTCCTGTCCTATTATCGCTCAGCTCAAGGTGTACTCTTTGACTATGGAGAATACTTGCAAACTTCATTACATCCAAATGTTCAGATACTAATGCATTATCCCGCTGAGTTATCACTACAGAATAAATATTGTATATGGAAATACCACATGGTCACTAGGGTATAAACGGAGTAAACACCCTCCTAACCCCACCTTTCTTATGACTAACTGTCAAATGCCCCAGCCATGTGTTTCTCCACACTGCTATATGTACACTTGTCAACACTCTTAACATCAGGGCATAACAAAGATCAATGATCAATGTTTTCTGATCTACTCCACCACCATTGTATCGTTTCTTCAAACATGCTGGAAACATGAAATACAGGACTAGCTACAGTATACTGTGCTAGCGACATCAACACCATTAACCAACATTTTCTAAAAAAACATTAACAGGAAACTAAACTATAGCTGATGATGAAGTCTGTTATGTCCGTGTATGATACGTTTCCTCAGTCAGTGCAGACATTCAGCTTTTTCAATAAATAACTTTATCCCTCCTCTGCATGCAACATACAAGGGATGACAAACCATTCACTCCCACTGGCGATTGGTATATCTTACAGGCATGCATAATTATTGAACTCATATCGCCATACATGTATCGAATAATTATGAAGAATAAAATAGTTTATCCTGTATAAAACAATAATCAGTGTATGTGCATTTTACTTGATTGAACTGAAATACATATTAATAATAATACCGAATATATAAATAAATAATTTGTAAATATTGTGTATTTAGTCAAAACAATGATGAGTGGATGTTTTAAAGACATTGCAAGTGAAATATCCTGCAGCTCTTATTATGTATAAGCCATTGTCTTCAGCCACCATACAGTCCCTCATTGGAGAGGAAGCATAGGTCTGAGGTCCACGATTGATGAAAGCACCATGAGCATGCTTGACACGTTAGCTCAACAACTGGGCTAAAATTCCTCATTTCTGCTTACCTAGCACCACTTTCTGGGATGCATTGGGGGTCTCGGTGACTCCATTGAAGGGAGGCCAGATATCCATGAGATCCGAGGGCAGGGTAGTCAATTTATTGCTAGACAGATCCAAATACGTAATGTTGAGCAGGTAGGGGACTGCCTCCACGGGAACGCTTGTGAGCCTGTTGTTGTGCAAGTCCAGGGTTCTCAGCCGGGGCATCTCCTTTAGAGACTCCCAGGGGAAGGTGGTGATCATGCTCCCGTCAAGCCTCAGCTCGTGCAGCACCTTTAAGTTGTAGAAACTCCCAGCGTCCACCGTGGCGACAGAGTTGTAAGTGATCCACAGGTAGCGCAGCTCCATCAGGTAGTAGAAGGCTTCTGTCGGGATCCGTCTCACTCCTGTCTTCTCGATTCGCAGTTTGACCGTGTCCACCGGGACGTTGACCGGGATATCAGACATGTCCGGGTCATTGCAGAGCACAGATCTGAGATAAAACATCGTATTATATGAGGGTACAATGTACTTGGATAAACATCTTGATGGTTAAATGGTTGCGCAATATAGGCCCCTATGCATAAATATAATACAATTGGACTGGTAAACCCCAAAACTTTCTAGCTCCCTTACCTAAATATTAAATTCTTAATCTACAACAATTATCAGGTTGTATGTAGTAGAACAAACTAGAAAACATCCACACCAGAGAACGCTTCCAGGTAGTTCTGTTCTGATCTACATTGGAATCAATCCAATCATTTTAAAAGAATAAAGACTTAATTACCTAAGTCTGAGAAGTCATCATATTGATCTTGTAAACGCATCCCTTTCTCGTATGGGTTTTGATTTCACAGACCAGTGTGATCTACATGACTACACTCTATACGATTAGAGCAACAGATAACTTTGTGGAGCAGTATTGATTAGCCTATTATCCCAATCCCAAGAGAATAATGTATGATCAGTTTTCTCTGAGAACTACAGCATTGATTTGTTGGTGGTGAGGAGGAAAATGCATTTGTGTCAACCTCAAAAGTTCAGTAGAAGAGGCATTTAGTCATTAATGATATTAAAGGCAAAAGCTCCATAGAAGATCCCAGCAGGCTTCGGTAACACAAAATCCATATCGTCATGGAGATTAGCACCAACCTTTTCTTGGAGGATAGAAATCCTCATTAAGGAACACAGTGTGCTTTTGCCTTTATTGTATACAGTAAATGCTAATAATGTCGATATTAGCCAGGTTTAAAAAATGATTCTTAGGTTTTGTTTGAGGTTTTGGTTTGACCGGCACCAGACAAATTGGGTTAATAGATTACTGTATGTCAAGTGGAATGTAAATTGAATGTAATAAATAAATAGATCAACAAACAGTAAAATAAATGTCAAATAATAAATAACAAAGCAAAGTAGAATAAACTAAATGGAATGCATTATGAAAAGCAACTGAACTGGAGGAATCACCTGGTTCCTGTTCCGTCGCTACGCCCGTGAACACAGGTGCACTGGGAAGGGCAGAATGTACGCACCAGGCCGAGGCAGCACAGGAGGACATAGGCCCAGAGGAGAGGACGCATGGCTTCACACAGTCACAGCACCACCGAGGTCAGGCCAGGAGTGAGACCGGGGAAGAAGTCACTCCGGTTCATGTAGAAACTCCTTACATCTTCACAGGAATACAAAAACAAAAAACAAGAAGAAGACTGGAAAGATGTTTTCAAAATACTGTCCTTGAGGGGCATTAGCGCACATACTTACAGGTGACGCAGTGCAGAAGGGTTGGTGGGGGGGTGAGGCAGGGTTGGAGAGAGATTAGTAAAGGATTTCTCAGGGTGGAGCAGGACATGTTACCTGGAGGAGGCAACTAAACAGTGCAGATAAGTCGGATCAACGGAGGTTTCCTTTACGTGACACACCCACGCCTACGGAAGTCTCTCCATTGTCTGGTGCTTAAACCAGATGGGCATTGGATTTTGGTGTAAAGGTATCACAGCTGGTGCTTGGACGACAAATCTCACAGCTTTGAGTAATTGAGTATTACAACATATAAAGTGCAACCTGCGCTCAGATTTATAAACCTATCAAAGACATGAAAGTGTGTCCTAGATGGGAAGCATTTAAGTAGTAAATTATATGATTTACACACTCTACAGTAGGTGGCACTATGCACCTTAAAGTTGTTTGCAATCTGTCTCATAGAGCCATATGTCTTTTCAATCACCAATCACAATCATTCTCATTATTATTTATTTCTGCAATGCTGCCTAACCCTAACCCATAGTGTCAATATGACTTATACCTTTAACCACACATTACATTGTCTAGTGCAGTGCTTATCAAACTCTTCTGGCTTCCCTGACCCCCTTTAAAGTAGGCCAATAAGAAAACAAAACATAAATATAGGATTTCATGACATAAAGAGTGGGCTTTTACATTTTAAAAGTTGTTCAAATACTGCGTTACAGATTGGCAATCGCCTATAGACTATTTATTGGCCTATTTGTAAAAGGTCAGCAGTGTTTTCAATTATCAAATTTCTGTTTTCTCTAATATAACTTTTGTGCCATTTGAGAAAAACTGGTCTTAGTCTAGAGCACACAAGACTCCCCATGCCCTCTCCTACACCATCACATTACATATCAGTAATGATTGGAGTAGTAGCGTTGCATTTCTAAGGAGGGGCCTCCTTCTGTTCATCCTACAGCCGTCCGCATCTCAAAGGCACCTGTCACACCTGACCTCTTATTAAAAGTTCCGCACACCTACATGAGACTGTAGTAGGATGTTAACGTTGAGGTTCACTCACATTCCCAATACACGCGTCTACAGTCTTTAGAGTCCAGTATCTGGTATGGAGAATTACGTCCCCTCAGACAGATAACTGTGACAGAGATTGGGGTCCTGTGGTGAATGTACTGTATGTTATTAAAGCGCGCTGTCTGTCACAAGGGTGAAAAGTGTAAATATTACAGTTTGGCTGCGTAAGCGAGTGGGTGGAGCCGTGAGGTGAACAGCAGCCCACCAGAACAGTGTGGCTCGGCTGCACCACCTGGTCTATGCTCGGGCGTGGTGATTTCGCCATGTTTTTCATTTGGAAAGATCAGAGATTACATGATTTAACACACACGTTTGTATCCTAGGCGATCTAAAAGTTATTACAAGTGCAATTATATTGTTACGCTTTCCCAAATCTACTCTGTAAAAAAAGAATACATAAACACGACACATAGTATTTATTAACAAGTTCACAAGTGAATTTTATTTAAGCAAGCAAATTTGATCATACAGGTCAAATAAGCCACTTCAAGCTGTTGGCACATGAATGTACAAAACAGAGTCAATGTAAAGCCTGCTACTAAGCATTCTTAGTGAACGTACAAAAGACTAATACGAGGAGAAAGCTGAAAACATCTTTTCAGGTCATCACTGAGTAAGCAACATTGGTACACGGTATAAGACATGGGTGAGAGCTCATCACAAACTAAATAGACACAACTCAAAGACTATATCGTCTCTAATATCAGCATAATGCGGCAAGCATGGGCGGCTTAATACTGCACGTATAAACAAAGGGTTGATCCAACGAGACAGTCAACAGTGTTCAAATAAAGTGAAAAAATAAGACTTGAGTCAATAGTACTATACTCATTAATGCATGTCCATGCCACGAAAAACATCTAAATTCACAGTCTTTACCTAACAGTACAGTAATCCAACCTCAGAGTTGAACACCAATGCGCTTACATCTAGAGAGAGCACAGAAATGGTCAAATAAGTGCATGGAAATATATCTTAGAAATGCTGACAAAACATATGTTGCCAGGCAATGAAATTACAAGCCACCAGTAGTCTTACGGCATCAGGGTGTGATAGCAAGACAATCAGACTATTACCGCCATAGACAAAATCACTCTGACACACACTTTTCTCACGTCTGATATTTCCATCGAGAAGAGCCACTACACCAACAACCTTAGTTGTCATCAAGGTTATTATATTTATTTTTTATGTCGTTTTTTTTTATTTTATTTTTATTATTGAGACTAGTAGACAGATAGTGGATTACCCCACAATGATCTCTTCTAATTTTCATATGAATTGTCCTGATATTGAAGTGCTTAACATATAGGTATGCTTTGTTATATCAATATATACACTGCAGAGTTCTGCGGAAAAAAAACTTGATTCATACAACTATTTATAAAGTTTGACTTTTAAGAAATTAAAAAAGGGGTTATGAAAGTATGTTTTCATGTGCTTTTGTGGCTTCTGATTAAAAGACAATGGAACCATTCACAGTCATAAAATACATTTTAATTGGTGAGATACCCACATATCAGAAAATAATCCATAGTTTATAATTGAATTGACTGTTTCCATTTTTGATACTGACGAAAGTCATCAATCCCTGTTTAACAGGCATGGCACAGCTTTTTAGTTTGAGTTTACCTCAACGATTTGGTTTAATGTATGTCTTGCTATTGTATCTGCTAACAAACAGAACATCCACCTCCTCAAAGGGAATAATGACATTTTCGTATGAAGGCATTCGACGCTCAGTGCTCTAGTTGCCTTGTGAGATTTAACATTTCTAAGCTTTCAAAATCACCCACATACAGTACATGAGATCCTTACAGACACACGGACATGAGAGATGTGCTTGAAACCCTTTTAAGCCCCAATTGACCCCCTCAGAAATCAAATAAAAAGGCAAATAAATAGTACACACAAAAGAGAATGATACTTTGAACTATACAAAAAGAATTGATAAACCATACAAGTATCTGCAAATGATATAGGCGCATATAGTAAAAAAAAAAAGGTTATAGTTTTAAAAAAGCATTAGCAAAAACAATTCTTCTACTTCTCTATCACCTATTAAACTACTATCATCAATCACTAAGAAACTGGTATTCAACAATAAACATACTGCCAAAATAGTAACCATAACAACAACGTCCATGAGAGAGAGTTAAAGGGGCTTTTATTCATCTGAAATGCTGTTTGTGGCTGGTGGGAGGTGAAGAAGTGGAGGGGGGGGTGCAAGGAGGGAGGGGTGCTTTATCCCCCCACACACACACACACACACCACCTCGGCGGTCATGTGATGCACCAGTGACATCAGCAGGGGCAGGCGAGGCCCTGGCTGCACCCTTGGAAGGGATAGTACAGATGGATAGATCAAAAGAAGGAGGTGTGTGTGTAGAAGGGGGGAGGGGGGGAGTGGTTGGGGGGGCCTCACGCTGGTCTATGTGTAGGCGTTGAGGCGCTCCTTGGAGCGCGTGGAGTGGATGTCATGGAGCTCCTGCTCCTCCTTGGACTTGATGTCCTCGTACTTCTGCATGCGGCAGGCGTCCTTCACGTAGGCCCAGTTGGCCGCCAACACCATCAGGTAGTGGATCTGCAGGCCAGGGCAGGTTTACTCACACACACAGACACACACACACACACACACACACACACACACACACACACACTACCCCACCTCCTGATAGGGCTTCTGACATGCTTACAGGGGTTTGTGTAGCGAAGGTACAGCACCAGTCACTTGCAGCAGGGGTTCCCAAACTTAGACCGACCTAGAGAAGACTAATCTATTTAGAGACCCACCAAACACCGGTACCGGTAACGTCATTTTCCAAAACCTATCCATTTGAGCTCATGCTATACCTGTTGGTGCGCCATATATCTTTGAGCAGAGCGCTCCAGAATCTATGGTGTGTGCATTTGGCTGAATTATGTCAACCAATCAGGAAGAAGGAGGCTGTTTTGCCACAGCCTTACTCACGACCTATGAGTGGAACAACACGATAGTAAAGTGCGGAAGCCTTTCATTGATATTCTTCATTCATTCAATGGCCGCTTGCAATTTCCGTGACCCACTCACTCCCACTCGGTGACCCAGTTTGAAAACCGCTGACTTAACTTACAGTAAGTGACGTTGTGCTAATGAACAGAAGAGGCTGAGACTACCACTAGCTAGGCTCCACTCAGCTTTAACAAGAGCTATGCTATGAATAACATCACTTAACACAAGGCTTGTCAGCATGGGTGGGGTAAGGGCATTAAAGCAGCTGATAAAGAGTTATATAAGATGTTGTCAGGTTGTCATTCCTCCCTTTTACTACAGGTGTACTGAAAAACACCCTGTACTATTTTGGTTTTTAGGAAAATATTAAACAGCCAACATTTATCTGCATAACAGGCAAAAGGTGTTAGTAAATAATCATTTACAAAATAATAAACTAAACCTACGATCTATTTTCAAAAAAGGCAAATCACTGATACACCACCAGGTGGCGTATGGTACTGATGATCTGATAGGGATAGGACCAACGTTACCATGGCAGCAAAGGCACTATAGTGAACACACAATGGGTTTTCATGACCAGTGGCCACTCCTTTCTCAAGAGATCTTTGTTATGTGAAACTATCATGGCTTCCTATACACAATGGTGGCTTTGAAGCAGACTTGAATTTTGACACATAAATAAATGTGTTAAATGTGCTATTGACTAAATCGGGATTTAATCCACTTTTGATCGTCTGTATGCTGATTGTAGACATCATCAGTATTTAAAGACCAACATTTTGCAAGCTGGAGTGTCTCTTTTCAACAATCAGCGATCTGTTCTTTTGATTAGTTTTCACAGCCCAGAGAGATGTGTGTGTGTGTGTGTGTGTGTGCGTGTGTGTGCGTGTGTGTATGTGTGTGCACGACAGGTGTGCGTGTGTGTGTACGTGCGTGAGCGTGCCTGCGTATGTCTAGATGCACAATGTGCACCATAATCACTAACCACCGAAAACAACATTCCGCTTCTCAGAAAATGGCTCCACACAAATTACCGAGTGATGTTTGCAACAAACGCTGAGCCTTTCTTCTCCGTGTTTCCATGACGACGCAGTGACATGGCCAGCGCCTCCAGAACGCGGGAGGGAGGGCGGGATGGAGGCGGGGGGAGAAAGAGCACGCCTGTCGTTTACTGCACCAAAATGCCTTTTCTCCCATCTACAGCTATTCTCACTGACAAGCAAACTGCCACAGAGGCAGCGCACACAACACACCAACCACAACAACTGCTTAATAGTGTAGCATAATAAAAATAACTTTGTTTTAGAGACGCTATCCACTGGCAACGCAACTAGCCATGTTGTGTTGAGAGATGTTGCTTCTCTTAATTTACTGGATGACCTATGACCCCCGGGGGTCTTTGAAGCCTGCGGCAGGAAATTTAAAAATACACATGGGAGAACAACAGATGACATCAGTGGCTCACCATGGCGATGACGGCAGCCCCTGCCCCAGCCAGGGCGCAGATGAAGAGGTGGAATGTCATGTCCAGCTGTAGCGGAACAAAGGCAACGCAAAGGTCAGGCTACAACACTAAGTCTAAAAGCACAGCCTTTAACCCGTTCATCAAGCGCTTGCTTAGCATTCTGAGAGCTTTAATATCCGCCACTGGTCCACCAGATCAGCACTAAATAGCGACTTACAGTGACAGTTACAGTTAAAGGTACAAGATGCATTTACTGTACATTTACAGTAGTAATCGTAAGCAAACACCATTCAGTTCGAATGATGGCAGCAGCATGACATCAGAGCTAACCATAGGATTATAAAGTAATCAGCTTCTCAAACATTTTGTTCTTTTTTACATTTTGCAATATTTTGCAACCTTACCTACAAACATACCATTCAACCTGAAAATACCTGCTAACAACCCGAATATCTACAAAGGGCTGTTCTACGAGAAGGAAATACGTTTTTTATTTTTTTTATAGAGATGGACCATCTTGCAGAAGGATGCAGTTAGGTGGGGCTTGTCGGGAATCTGGCTGGGCGACCCCTTAATAACGGCGTTCACTGTAAGTCCCCGAGCACAGGCAAGACGCATGGCAGATTCAGTACTATGTACAGAATGCCTCTAAATGTTGTAAATGCGTTGTGGATTCACATTGGTGAAGCTGACTTGATACATACCTCATTAGAGTCACACATTTTGTTAAATTTATCCGATCCGGCACACACCGTTTTTGCCTCGGCAAATGGCACGATTCCTGGGAAGAGAGCTCAATATGTATTCAATTGAACTAATGTGCATACAGTATATATATAGAGAGAGAGAGATATAGAAAAAATACGTAGATACAGTAGAGATAGAGAGGTAATACAGACAGAGATAGACAGATACACAGAGAAAGATAGAGACATAGAGAAAGATAGAGACATAGAGATATAGAGACACAGTGATACAGACAGAGATATACAGATACACATAGAGCTAGACACAGAGAGAAAGAGAGAGTGAGACAGACACAGAAAGGCCTCGCGGTCTCACCATACTGGCGTGGGTCCAGGCAGAGCGTGGCGCCTTCTAGCGCCGTGGTGTTTTGGCAGATGGTCCAGATGTTGAAGTACATGAAGACAGGCAGGGCGGTGAAGGCTGTCACGCACAGCCAGGCCAGCATGAAGATGTATGTCAGCATGATGAACTGCAGCGCCCACACAGAACACACGGTCACCACACGCTCATGTGGAGGCCTGACACACGTCCATGCTGCTCATATGAAGCCTATATATATATAGATACTATATAGTATCTATATATATATATATATATATATATATATATATATATATATATATATATT
>JAOEGT010000002.1:347008-368517 GCA_025447795.1 Speoplatyrhinus poulsoni
GCCGAAAGGGCTTGTTTGTAATGTAATAAACTATCATTCCACGCTTTATAGAAGACATTGAGTTTTGTTGAACGCCACACGGATAATATCACCATGTTATTAATATAACATCTAACATTGTACTTTACTTTTCTATGTCCGACTTCTATGATTTACGATATTACGATAAGTTATTAATCAGCAAGGTTAGCACAAGGTTAGGGCAGATAGCAACCATACAGTCACTTGCAGACAACGCAGTGTGCCACTAGATATGTATTTTAGATTGGAAGGTGGCAGGTGAATGTTTATAAAGAAACATGTTATTTCTAATAGAAAACAGACAGCATGCATGGAGAATATACATAACTTTAGCGATGCTTTCTTTTAAATAGCAGTTACATTGCGTCCAACTAAAAACTAAGGTGTTTGTGTTCAAGGGTCACTCAAGGATAGATAAATGGGAAGTGAAGACTTTTACTTATTACTATACTATTTGCGTATTTACTATACGCATAAATAACATTTTAATAAAGGGGATATGACCTGTATTAAATGTCTGTGATTTGTTCCATAAACATGGTAATGAATTGGGTTTAATTACTACTTTGTCATTAAATGTCAAATGAACATTGTCAGTTAACTTACTTCCAGAGACCAATCGTTGTGTGAAGGCCTATCTATTCATGCCTGGTTGGTTCTGATGGTTATTTCAGTGATGCAATATAAAAATGTCTAACTAAACATACATTTGCTATAAATGTTTGATATTGATCCAGTTCAGGGCACCAGGGATTCAGTGTTTGACAGCACATCTGGTATTCACCTTGTTGTGTTTGTAGTAGATACAATGCTCCTTGAGGTTGCTGCAAAGCAATTGGTTAGAGTATTTACTATTCAGCTGTTTACTTTATGCTTTTCATAGCTCTGTTTCCCTGTTAATGGACAAGG
Source organism: Speoplatyrhinus poulsoni (assembly GCA_025447795.1). Lineage (NCBI taxonomy): Eukaryota > Metazoa > Chordata > Actinopteri > Percopsiformes > Amblyopsidae > Speoplatyrhinus > Speoplatyrhinus poulsoni. Next base: position 347,939 of record JAOEGT010000002.1, read on the forward strand.
CCCATCTTCTATGTATCTCTGTTTTCCATCGCTAGCTGGCCTTAGGCCATGGTGCCCGACGCCTGCATGTAACTGCAGCATTCAGGGCCAAGGCCAAAGTGTCCATGAGCCGTTTTGAGTCCACCTCATTCGTCAACTATGAGAAGCTCCAGTCAAACGTTGACGTTGTCCGCAGAAGGTCAGCAGATCTCTTGTCTACTCCAGTGTTTGCTTTGCCTCAGTGAAGTGCTCCATACAAGCCATATTTATCAGTCACATTGTGTGAGCTACATTTAATTGTATTGGGGGGGGGGGGGGTTCGGGTGTAATACAAACAGCAGAAGATGCAGAGGTGCTCTTGTATTTTTATTTAGAGTGTGTAGGCCTAGGTTTTGTGCTCTCACATACAGCTTGTGTTTTGCTATGGTCTAATAGCAGGCCTTTTTGTTGACACGAGTGTTATTCTCACCACAAGAAGCTCTAGTGGGGAAAATGTGTAAATGAATTGGCTATTTGGCTTGTTTTACCAAAACAGCACTTTAAACCACAATCTTTTCAGACTCAATCGGCCTCTCACTCTGTCAGAGAAGATTGTGTACGGCCATCTTGATGACCCCCATAACCAGGAGATTGACCGTGGGCGCACATACCTGCGCCTCCATCCAGACCGCGTGGCCATGCAGGATGCCACAGCTCAAATGGCCATGCTGCAGTTCATCAGCAGCGGCCTGCCCAAAGTGGCTGTGCCCTCCACCATCCACTGTGACCATCTGATAGAGGCCCAGACCGGAGGGCCTTCTGACCTGGCCCGGGCAAAGGTGAGGCTTGAACTGGCTTTAAGCTCCATTTCCCCTGCAGAAATGTAAACCTGGAATGGCACCATTTACAGATGCAGCAATGCTATCTTGATTGTTTTTAAACCGTAGCTGTGTGGCTTTTAAAATGCCTTTTTAATATGGGAATTTTTTAATTAAATGTTTTTTTTTTTTTTTAAATAGGAAATTAACCAGGAAGTGTACAACTTCTTGGCCAACGCAGGAGCAAAATATGGAGTGGGTTTCTGGAAACCAGGCTCTGGGATCATCCACCAGGTGTTGTAGTTAAACTGGATTTGGCTTTTGCCCTATGCTGCTAATTTTTGTTTTGTCAATAAACAAATGTATTATCCAATCAGATAATTTTGGAGAACTATGCCTACCCTGGAGTAATGCTTATTGGCACAGACTCCCACACCCCAAATGGTGGTGGGCTGGGGGCCATCTGCATCGGAGTGGGAGGAGCTGATGCTGTGGATGTCATGGCTGGAATCCCCTGGGAGCTCAAGTGTCCTAAGGTTGGGAGGGCAACATTCTTGCTTTTTGTACTTTGCATGATGAACTCCTCAGCCTCACATGGGGCATGTCCCAGAGAACAGTTTAATTCACTATGTTGACCTTGCGTATACCCTCAGTGCTCTTCTCTTCCACCTAACGTTACCAAGCGCTATGGTTGTTGAGCGGTCCTGGTCGTGACTAGTGCTACAGGACATTTCCTCGGACCTTGGACTCCTGTGGCGTCTGTTAATGCTACATTTGACAGACCACTCTTAATTAACCAACTTGCAAAACGCTTTAAATCTTTCTGATGTGTAGTACTTAAGTACGGCACAATGTGGACATTATTATACATAGTATTAATGCTAAATTTTATTTGCCTACCATCACCTATTGCATCTTAACCGTCCTGCAGGGGTGAATTCCTCCCTCTGTCCTTTCTCAAGGTTTCTTCCCTTTTTTTCCTCCATGGGCTTTTAACCCTCCCGCTGTCCTAAGGCATTTCAGCAGACTAGCAGCAGAGGGAGCGAACCGTGGAATGTCATATGTCCGTGTTGTGGTTGCTGCCCGCTACTGGCAAGTGCACTGGGTCATTTTGACCCATAGGACAGCGGGAGGGTTAATGGAATTTTTTTTTTTTTCTTGCCCGGGGAGAGGAGCGGGTTAAGGGGATGTTGTTTCTTTTCATGTGAAATGTAAGCAGTACAGCCCTTTGAGACTGTAATGTGATTAAGGGCTATATAAATAAAATTTACTTGAGTTTACCATAATTCCTTAACCAGGTTCTCCCACTTTGTTCTATACTAGGTGATTGGGGTGAAGCTAACAGGCTCGCTGTCTGGTTGGACCTCTCCCAAGGATGTCATTTTGAAGGTGGCTGGCATCTTGACAGTGAAAGGAGGAACGGGAGCCATTGTTGAGTACCATGGGCCCGGGGTCGATTCAATTTCCTGCACTGGTCAGTGGGAATAGCACTGTTCTGCTGTTTAAATGGTACAATCCAAGAAGCACCCTAGTTGGATAACTTGTGTTATTGCTTTTGGCAGTAATGGTGCATTTATGTTAACTACTTCGTTGTGCTGTGCATATGTCATATATTGCTGTCACAGTTCTGTACTGTGCTGTTGTGCTTCAGGTATGGCCACCATTTGCAACATGGGAGCAGAGATTGGTGCTACAACCTCAGTATTCCCTTACAATCACCGCATGAAGACATATCTTGAGAAGACTGGTCGTGAAGGTATATTCCTTGTATCAAACATTTTAGTTTTCATCAAATTTAGTCTAGAAAAAGTAGTCCGACAAGTGACAAAAAAGTTGGTAACATCTGTAATATTTGCTAATAAAATAATTCAACTTAACACTGTATTGGATGGAAGAAGATGACTGTGTATATAAACTATTTGGATAATTTCATAAGGCAGAAGTGTTAAGTTACCAGGCCACTAATCAGGATTAGGATCAGGTTACATAAGCATTAACCTCTAACACTACACTGCCATTGACACTTCAGAAATTGCTGCCATGGCTGACAAGTTTTCAGACCTGTTGGTGCCTGATGAGGGGTGTGAATATGACCAGGTCATTGAGCTCAACCTGGACGAGGTAAGTCCTGTTTTCCCTGGGCATCACCTACTCTTTCTGTTTATGACAACCCATTCTTATGCAAAAATGTCTCTCAATCTCATTGTAAGCTGAAGCCCCACATCAACGGACCCTTCACCCCTGACTTGGCCCACCTCGTGTCGGAAGTGGGCTCTGTGGCTGAGAAGAGTGGCTGGCCCATGGAGGTCAAAGTCGGTAGGTGTCAAATAGGGTTGCACGATATTGATCAAATGTGATATTTATTGTAATATCTATTAGGGCTGTGCAATTAATTGAAATATGATCACGATTCCGGCTCCTCCGGCTCCTACCGGTCACTAATGCTTTTACAACCATGCAACTGTGTTTTTAAAATAAGCTAATACATCAAAAACGGGAAGAAGGCGCAGAAAACCACTATAAAAGTGACTAAGTGGTAATGCAACTTCAAAAAACAAGGCACTCAAGCGGAGTTAGTAAAAGAAAAGGCCTTTAATGTATGGGCTAGGACATTTTTCAAATGAATGGGTCGTTGTCAGGCTTCTACCAACCCATTTATTAGAATCAGGTGTGTTGGAGCAGGGAGACATCTAAAACATGCATGGCGGTGGCCCCTCCAGGACTGGAATTGAATAGCCCTGGCCTAGACTGTTCAAATGAATCCACATTAGTTTGATTAGGTACTGGTAGCTCCGCTCCTTTGCCACTCTGTTAAACGCATTGAATAAATCAAGCCGCTCGCGACACTATGCAGAGTTAACTGCGTTCAACTCTTTAAATTGGCTTTGCAAAATGTAATGTGCAAAAAATAAATCTCGATTGTCAGGATCTGATATCGAAATTGCGATCATATTTCGATTAATTGCACAGCCCTAGTGTCAACTAAATTCAAATAGAAAACCTGCACTGATTTACTTCCTCCTCCCCAGTGTTTGATACAAAGTCCCTAATTCAATGAAGTTACAGTACTGACCATGGAAATGCATTGGCGATTCATTACAATGCCCATTTGCGCTGTCTCTCATTCGTCGTGTTCTGTTGTCCTGCTTCTGATGTTCCTCTTATTTCTTCACTTGTAGGCCTGATAGGCAGCTGCACCAACTCCAGCTATGAGGACATGGGCAGGGCAGCCTCTCTGGCCAAGCAGGCCCTGGACAAAGGCCTCAAGTGCAAGGCCCAGTTCACAGTTACCCCTGGCTCGGAGCAGATTCGCGCCACCATTGAGAGAGATGGCTATGTGAGTCTCTGGTGTATTGCAATGCTTATGACTGGACTCACTAGCGCTAAGCAATAACTGAGTTCCATCAGCCACTAGGTGTAATGTCAATCCAGCTAAATCATGTCTCATCCCCCCTTCTCCTCTCCCTGCTAGTCCAAGACTTTTAGTGACATTGGTGGAGTGGTTCTAGCCAACGCTTGTGGACCCTGCATCGGACAGTGGGACAGGTGGATTCAATGCACAACAAACGCATTCATTTTCCATTCGACATGCAAATGATTTGATGGGCTGAGTGATGGAGGCAGCCAAGCCACCCAGTCAACACCAGATGTTGCTACTAAGTAATGGCCAATTATTACATATATACTGTATGAAAATAAAGCGAAATGTAAGCCCAAGCTTACAATACAGGCAGGCCACGTCTGTTAATAAACTCATGACATTTCAGCTAACCACTATGCTACCCTAGATGGTTTATTTGTTTGACTAACTGACATTAATATGTCGGGTATTTTATATGTTAATAACGTGTGCTATGTGAATGCACTGTGTTTGTGTTCAGGCGTGACGTGAAGAAAGGAGTCAAGAACACAATCGTCACCTCCTTCAACAGGAACTTCACGGCCAGGAACGACGCCAACCCAGCCACTCATGCATTTGTCACCTCCCCTGAGGTGCCAAGAACATAAAACTAGAAACTAAAGCTCAAAGCTATAGTGCACACACACAGTTGCCTCTGCTCTGTGCAACCTTGCACACGGTGCAACTGTATGTTGCTACTTTAGCATAGTAATTGCAGTGGGGAAAATGCAAATTTAAAGTTGTCGCCCTGCACTGCTCCCTCAGATCGTAACTGCCCTGGCCATCGCTGGCACGCTGAACTTTAACCCAGAGACGGACTACTTAACTGCAGCCAACGGCGAGAAATTCAAGCTGGAGCCCCCTCACGGAGATGAGCTACCATCCAGGGGCTTTGACCCAGGCCAGGACACCTACCAGCACCCCCCTGCCAACGGCAGTGCTCTCAAGGTAGACGTCAGCCCGCAGAGCAACAGGCTGCAGCTGCTGGAGCCCTTTGACAAGTGGCATGGGGGAGACCTGGAGGAGCTACAGGTTCTCATCAAGGTGAGACTGGCAGTAGAAGCAGCTCTCTGTTGTTGGTTATGATGTACATGGAGTAAGAGCTTTAGGCGAGCTTGAAAAGTTGAACCCTACATTAACTGAGCCCAACACAATTCTGTCCGAGCCCGAACCAAACTCGCAGGTGTATGGCTTTTTGAAGCCCGAACCCAATTACTGTCTGATATTTTTATACAACTTTCCCTTGAACGCTATGATGTTGAGCCAGTAGATAAGGAAATAACACGCTAGTTGTCATATAAATTATAAACGGGGCACAGCGATGCAGCATGAATCTAATATTGTAGAATAGGTTATTAGGAAAGAACAATTTAAAATAAAGTTTTCAACGTTATTTATTAATGAAAACGGCTTGTAACAAATAAGCCTATAGGCTATAAACGTAGGCTATTAACCTCCTCAGCAGCATCAGTTTTCACTTTTCTCTCTAAATAATGGGTCAGCGAGGGGAAAGGTATGGGCTGCAACCAGCAACAGATCTGAATGAGCTATGACTTAAGTAGCTTAAACACGCTGCAAATTATACATTTGTATTAATGAAGTCAATGAATCCTGAACCCAGCCCAAACCCGATGTGCCTGGTGAAATAAAGGCCGACCCGAACTTGTCGGGTCCCGATGGGTTCAGGCAGAGATCTCAAGCTCTACATTGAGTTAGTTATTAAAGAGAGAGCCGTCACTTGGTTCTGTTGTCTTTGCTTTAAGAAAAGTAACAAAAGCCTAGGCTAAGAGAATATACATTTGCAGTTATTTATGTTTGACGGTATGGCTCTGTTCTAGGAGCTCCCTGCCCTTTGATGTGCATACATTGAAAGCCCATAGCAGAGAGAGCAGCTAAAGACCCCCCCCCAATAGATACAGAGCAAGCAATGAAAACACCATGAAAACAGCTGCGTTTACATGGACCCTATAATCCTGATTTGAATCAGGTTAAAAGCCCAACCCGAAATAGACTGCGCTATATAAGCACCTCAATTGGAAGAGAGGCCCAAACGATTTTAACATTTTATTCTGAAGCGGAGAGCTAGTATAACCCGTTCCATAACGGAACCAGGAAGTAATCGGGTTTAATTGTTAACATGGTCAAATTCGACCATGGTAGCAGTTAAACCCGATTACTTCCTGGTTGCGTTCTTCTGCGCACGCCCCAGCTAATGTTTTTGCTGACTTGATTGGAGACAAGGCGGTCGGCTATTCTGCACAGTCAATGTACAAAGTCTGGACAAAACTATTCTAGGATGGTTCAATTTTATGGTGGGGTGGGGGGTAGAGGAAATGTGACTCTAGCAAGTAACATCTGTGTCTTCTCCCCCAGGTGAAGGGCAAGTGCACCACTGACCACATCAGTGCTGCAGGGCCCTGGCTGAAGTTCCGCGGTCACCTGGACAACATCTCCAACAACATGCTGATTGGAGCCGTGAACATGGAGAACGATGCCATCAATAAGATCAAGAACCAGTTGACAGGACAGTATGGAGGCGTGCCCGATGTCGCGCGTCACTACAAGGTGAGGAGGGAAGGAGGCCAGAGGTCAAACAATACTCCAACTGTACATAGCTGCTGCAGTGTGCTTTTAACATGGTCTGAATTCACACACCATTTATTTCAATCCTTTGTTTAATTCTAAATATCTCCCTCACCACTGAGAACACAGCCCAGGATGATAACACCCGCTGAGGGTCTTGACCTCTGTCTTTTCGTCTGGTCGGCGTGACGTCATATCCGGCAGTGGCTTGAGAACTTGGTGACAACAAACGGCTGTGGCCTAGCAACCAAACGTTGAACAGTGATGAAACTGTTTCACATGTACTGTATGCAACTCGCATGGGTTTTGCAAAGACTCTGTTTATTTGTTTTGATTTTATGCTGAATGAGTTGTCTTGCTAAGCAATCGCACAACGTCAACGTCACTTCGGGTATTCACCGACCAGATTAATACTACTGTTAGTCTGATGTGGGTGAATAACACACGCCATGCTAATGATGTGTACTAATCGTGTTTGTTTTTATGTAGATCCCTACTACCAGTGAACCTATAGATGTCAGATGTGATCTCTTGTGTGCAGGCAGGCGGCTTGTCGTGGGTGGTGGTGGGCGACGACAACTATGGAGAGGGTTCCAGCAGAGAGCATGCTGCCCTGGAGCCCAGGCATCTAGGGGGCCGGGCTATCATCGTCAAGAGCTTCGCCAGGATCCATGGTAGGATGTTAGCACTGCATAGGTTGAGGCCCTGCAGAGGAATGCAGGGTCTTACCGCTGCATTTGAAACTATTGGCTGAATAGCTTTTAGGGCTTACTGACCCTTTCCTCTGTTTATTCCTGTACTGCTCTCAGAGACTAACTTGAAGAAACAGGGTCTTCTTCCACTGACCTTCAACGACCCCTCTGACTATGACAAGGTCCGACCCGATGATAAGATCTCCATCAGAGGACTGAAAACCTTTGCTCCAGGAAAGGTAACATAGGCCGTGGATCTAGACTGGTTGTGCGTTGACCAGCAGACGACCTTCAGAGGATGACGGATCTCCGGTATCTGGTTTGTCACAGCTGCAGTCATCTCTCCTTCTCTGTCCCCCTTCCGTCTTGCCCTGACAGCCCCTGACAGCAGTGGTGAAGCACAGCGACGGCAGCGAGGATACCATGCAGCTGAACCACACCTTCAACGAGACGCAGATAGAGTGGTTCCAGGCCGGCTCCGCCCTCAACAGGATGAAGGCGCTGCAGTAATGTGGTGAATGGTGTGTGTGTGTGTGTGTGTGTGTGTGTGTGTTATTTGGGGGAGGGGAGGGGGGACGCCTAAATCTGAAGGAGGATGTGGAGGATTATTGTGGCGGAGGAAGGGTTAAGAATGTTGCATCTATTTTTGTTGACTGTTTCATCCCCCATGTGTAAACAAACAACTTAAACGGTGTGCTGTGCAGCATTTGTCAATGGGACACATCAGCTGTCTCCTAGCAAATGGTGTTTGTGTGTGGTCATGTATTTTTGGAGCCCTGCCACGGTTATGGACGTTAAATATTTAACTGTTAGTCAATGGTGACTAGTTGAGTTACAAAGGGGATTTGAAATACTTCAGAACAAAACATCAGTACATTTAAAATAATTGCAATAGAGTTTGGTTATGTGCCCTCGAAGCTGCTGCCGTTAGCTGCTATGTTCCCAAATGTAAGTCCTATGTAATCAGAGCTGGAGCCCAGTTAGATTGTTGGGTCAACAAAGGGTATGCACACACTCTCTCACCAAAATGTTTGACCTGAGCAGTGACATAATACACTATGGCTGCACTGTTTATCCAGCTGTAGGAGCAGGTTGCTACAGTTTGGATCTAACAACGGTAAATATGCCTGCTTACTAAGCAAGTTGTTGCGGGATTTACAGTGAACATTGCAGTTCATTTTTATTTCAAAGTCCTCCTGTTAAATCTAATCAATAGAATGACTGACTGATCCTCCTCTTATGCCATAATCGCTAATACCACTCTTGGCTACCTACAAACTGCAATCCATCTGATCTTCAACGGTTTAAATTTGATTTATTTAAAAGAATTTCTGAGTGCATTACTTATTTTATATTATCTTCAGTATAGTTCTTAAGAATGATTATATAGCCTTTGGTTGGACCTGCAGATTGTGGCTTATCCCCTCATCTTTATTTCTACCCTTTTTTTGGAGGGTAATTTCACTCAATCTCTATTCATCTTCTTGTCTCCCTTGTGTGAAAATAGTCATTTGTAACTTTAGTACAGGATAACTAACAGTGAACCTATTTGTTTTTAACAAGCTCACATCAAATATAAGGGAAGTTTGCATCGACTTCTGGTTAGGCAAAATTCAATTTTGTGCTATGGTCTAATCTCCATGGTTGTAGTATTATGTAAAAGTTTGAAATATCTCACTCAAATTGCTCTTCTTCAAATCCACAGTATATAAAGTGTCTGGATTTACAGTATGTATATTTAAATGTTTCCATTGATTTTATTTTATTTATTTTATTTTTTTTTTTAATTGTTTCATAAATGCTTTCTGTTCAGTTGCCAATGGATTGTAAAATAAAATCTAATTAGATTTCTTCCAATGACTTTGCATTGGTTAGTTTTTATAAAGGTTCTGAAATACATTGAACAAAAATGTTCACCACCTTTGGAAACTTTGCATGTTTTACATGTTTTGATATTTATATTAACACACTCAATATGAATACCACCGACCACCAGGGAGTTGAGAACAAAATTATGTCCCACACCCACACTAAATACCTAAATATTATTTAGGTGTGAAATGATTAAATACTTAGGTTTTAATTTGGAAAACATAGGAGATGAAATGTACGGTAATGGAGTGAAGATCGGTCCATGGAGTAGCCTAGACACACAAAAACTCATATTGGCTATTGGGCTAAGCAATCGTAAGGAAATAAATAAATGACGTCTTCTAAAAATGTATAAATAAAATGCTGTGTACGGTACCGCTTGACGTCACCCTCTTTGTAAGCCACCCCGCCCATACTCTTGCCTCTTGGTCCTGTCGTAGGATCGGATCGCACACTACATAAGCACACGTACAAATAAATCCCTGAGTGGATTTTTAAAAATATAATTGCCATATATAACATCAACTGTGAATTTGCCGGAATTTACGATAGGCTGTCCTGAGCTTTACGGTAAGAGAGCAACAAATCAACGCCGTTTACGGGTAATTACTGGCTAGCTGTACGGTAGCTTTATTTATATATAAATACAGATTTTTTTTAATGTATGCTACCGTACTTTGTTTAAGGCTGCAGCGCTTTACCGTACCGATGAATCATTTCCGGATATATTGTTACTCTGTAAAAAGGATTCTTATCCATATTACTAATAGTAGAACGCAGTTAAAAGTGTCATCTTATTATTGGCGACGATCGGTGAGCATCCTTCTCCGATTTCAACAAACATGAGTCTCTATCGGTCTAATTAGCCACACTGAGAATGTTCTAGACTAAATGAAGACTCCTTTACTATAATTTCGTTTTGTGCCCTATAGCCTATAAGACTTAGTTCTCATAGGCTGGACGTAAACTACGAAATTAAGTAGTTTGTGGAAAGTTTAAACGGATTAACGCCAAAGCACAGTGTGAGTGTTCATAGACGAGGTACGGTACGTGTCTCACATGCTGATACTGTGGACTACAAACGGCCAGTGTGCCCTGGTTTTTGGGAGGTACAAAGCGCACCAGACCTTTTGTCTTGCTCTGTGTGACCATAAGATGAAATGATAATGAATTACATGTAGCCTATGCACATGATGTATTGTCTCTAAATAACATTATACAGTATTACACAAAACATTTGGTGACCATGAAGTAATCAATGCATTATTGTGTACATAATATAAATACAATGACTTGTGGCTAAAAGTAAGTAGGCCTATTAGGTAATATGAAATCAACATATGACATAAGCTAACTAACATTTCGATCACATTGAGAATTTCTCTGGTCACCATGGCAACCTTTATCCATCAACATCACCATCTCAAAAGGCTAACACCCTGAAACTCTTTCTCCCAGTCTATAACAGTGTCTTCCATTAGCATATAAAGCAATACACCATTAGATTGCGTGACATTAACTGTATAGGTTGTATGCCAATGGTAGCCCAGGAAGCATTTATACCTGCCAGTCTCCCACCAGCTATATTTAGAATAGGACAGAAATTGTAGCCCTGGGCATGCATTATGCCAAGGTCTCCATCTCATCAATCTTTACCTCAGACTGCCTTTCCGCAGGTCTAATGATATGAGTATACTGTAACCATTAGTCCTGATGCGCAACTGTGAAAGGAAGTGTATTTTGCAATGCCACATCTCATTCCCTTCTTATATATTTGATAAAGACATCAAACTCACTTTCAGTTAATAATTAAGTCAAAGTTTGGAGGCCTCCATAACAGCAAATGTTTAAACACAGGTAATAAATTAAAATGCTACTTTGCCTGTGGGTTTTAAGTGACAAGCCAAGCAGTGACACAATGATGTGGTGTGTTATTTAAATGGCATTGGCACACATCCAGTACCAGCCTCAATACCTTTTATTTTTTTATAGATTTTTTTAAAGCTTTATTTCTGCTCCTGTCAGTGTGGACATGGTTATTATATTTCATCAGCCCACCAGGAGTAAACATTGTGCTACTGTGTGTCTGTTTGATAATCAATGTCAATGAATCTCTCCTCTCTTGCTCTAGGATAGTGTTGCCCTATCTGAGCCTGTAACATCTCTCATATAGCGTGCCATGCAGGACGTGTAGCCCCACCCCTGAGCGGCCGGCTCCTGAATAAACAAAGCGCCCAGCAGCATCCCCCTGACGCCAACATGGCCGACCCTGAGCCCTCTGTGGCGGCGTCAGAGCCAGAACAGCCCCTACAGTCCCCACATACCCCCTTACGTCTCTCCTTCCCCTTCCTGCGGGAGGGCAGCCGCGTCTGGGAGAGAGAGAGGAAGCCCCCCCAGCCCCGAGAGCTGCCCAGCCCCCTGCCCACTAAACGCACCCGCACATACTCAGCGTGAGTATGGATGTGTTAGAGAGAGAGAGAGAGAGAAAGAGAGGAGGAGATATTATATTTCAGTTAGTAAATTACACAATCTCCTATATTTCACGTTATGTTATGGCATATTTCTTTGTGTACAATATTATTTTTTTTCATGGTCTGCTTTAACATGGTAACCGTGTACATACTTTTGTACGAACTCAGAGCCCCCTAGTTTTGAGACCACATAAGGTGATATGTTTTTCTGTAAGATTGGCCCTCAAACTGTTTAACATTAACAGATGTTTTATGTTATGACTATGTATATAATTTATTAAACTTTCAATAACAATAATTAAGTTATATTACTACATATAATATTGATTATTATGTTGGTGTAACTGCACCCTAACATTTGTTTTTGTGAGCTGTAAACTAAGTAATAGGATTGATCTGAGATGAGACACATCAATGCTGGTGTTAATTTTGACAACATTTTCGTTTTTATAAAAATCAGCATTTTATGGGCTGAAAACTGATCTACACCTCATGTCTGTTAAATATCACCCCAGGACCTGGCTGGTTTTCATCGGTACACTTGGTACGCTCATAAAATAAAAATGTTAAAGTTCATGTTAATGTGGGTCCCCCTCTCAACCCCTCCCCTTCCCTCACTCACCTTACACTTTTATTGTTTATCTGGCATAAAGAGCGAATCAGAGACACCATTTGCGTTTAACCTGTAGATGTTCCTATGGCTTGATCTAGCCTCTGCTGCTTGGTTCCTTGTTGTAAGAGTAATATTCTCTGTACATAATAGTGGTGCTATAAAGATGATAATGCTATTTGTGTTAATGGGTTACTACAGTATATGAGTAAAATAATTGACGTTTTCTCTCTTTTCTTCCACTCCTGCCTTTAGAACGGTGCGGGCCACATCAGGTCCAGTGTATAAAGGTGTCTGTAAGAACTTCTCCAGGGCACAGGGTCATGGGTTCATACGGCCGTCTAATGGTGGAGAGGACATCTTTGTTCATATCTCAGAGTGAGTAGCCAAGTTTACTTTAGATTAGTACTTCTCAAATCTGCCTCAAAAAGACTATTTCAATCCTAAAATCATGTAAACCCTTTCCCCAGAGGATAGTGACCCCCATACTGAGAACTGCTGCCGTCAGGAAATGTAGTCATGTAGTTTGAGATCCCCTGCTTCAGGTTAGCTTACCATGCGGTTAGCTTAATCCTGTCTCATATTATGATATCTTACGTCTACTGTAAAGGCGAGACAACAAGAGAAGGGAAGCAAACTGACCAGTTGCTGATCTATATCCTTCTTTGTGTTTATTGAGCAGCATTGAAGGGGAGTACGTACCCATGGAAGGAGATGAGGTCACATACAAGGTGTGTCCCATTCCTCCTAAAAACCAGAAGATCCAGGCGGTCGATGTTGTGATCACCCACCTGAAACCAGGGACCAAGCATGAGACCTGGTCAGGCCAGATCATCAGCTCCTAAACCCCGGCTACACGCTGGGGGGATATGAGATCTGAAGTCACTGCATGGATATGGATTGGACAGGACATGTGACTGGAGGCTGGGGCAGCATTGGTTGTTCTGAGGGAGAATAAAGGGAGAATAAAGGGAGAATAAATGGTAAATGGTTAGGAGGTGAATGGTGATGGGACCTAAAGTAGGAAGATGATCCAATAGGAAGAACTTAATGTGGTGGTGCCTAACAAGAACAGCTACAGTAGAGGATGGAGGGATTATGTGAAAACCTAAATAGGCCAAGTACGTTTTGAAATGTCATTGAGCATGTGTAGAGGGAATGTCATTTACAGTCAGTGTCTAGGGGGCCTAGCAGGACATACAATGAAGTTAGTTTGAAATTGTTATTATTTATTTATTTATGTTTGGTTCTACAGGATTCTACACGTGTTTGCTAATAATTAGTTAATAGTTTGTTTCTAGTTTATATTGGAATATATTGCACAACTGTTCTTTCTGGTAAATGTAGCTATTATATTCTAGGGCTCACATTAAATAATTTATCAAATCTGCCAAATAATTTAAATAGAATTGAAAAACAAAATGATCAATTTAAACAATTGTACTGCTTATTGTTACATATACCTACCTATACATTAGAATGTGGACATTTATAATACAGTAGCCTAATATAGTCCTAGAATCATTTTTTCTCTCAAGTGTGATATTACCTATATGCATTCTAATAACATCTTGGATTCATCTGGCCATTATTGTGACTAAGCATTTTAATGTATTGTAGACTATAGTTGTTTTCTTTCTTTTCTTATATATATACACTGTATATATATATATATATATATATATATACACAGTATATATATATATATATACACACACAAGCACTGGAGAGTGTGTTTACTGAGGTTTCATTACTGCAAGAGGCGAGGGCAATATGCTACTTCCTGCGGGACAGACATTTTTTTCTTAAACTTATTCCAAATAGCATTCCTAAAAGACATCTACGGTATATATTAGCCTAGCCTTAACATAATAAGAAAGGTTGCTAAATGCCTAAGCAACCAAGAGGAGTTGGATTATGCGCAGGGGAACATTATGGGGTCAGTCACCCAGATGTTAGGTGCATTAGTGCCTTGTCTTAATATGGACTCTTTCAACAGGAGGGAAATTGAGAATGGGAAAATGTGCTTAATACTATATTAAGTCCATGTCCATTCTATGGTCATTCTCTCCTTTCTCTGCATTGCCTTTTAAGTCTGACAATTGCATCTGTGACTAGAAAAGGGAATGTATGTTGAGGGATGAGGTGGGAGTGAGAAATAGAGAGGGAAAGAGGGAGGGAGTTGTGAGTGGCGGCAGTAACAAACTATCACTTGGAGCGATCACAGACTGGAAGAGAATGTTTATCCACAGCAGCAATGTGATTTTCCACGTTTCCAAAAATAAAGTCCCCCAGCTCAGGCCTTATATGGACAGAGTGGAGGAGATTTCATAGCACAGACCTTTTGGACTAAATCCGAGGTCTCACATCTTTCCTCCTCTCTTTCTGATGTATACATTTTTTCTTTGCTCTTTTTATTCTTGTATTTGTGTATTATATCAGTGAAAGAATGTATTTAAAGTACAAGTTCTTTTTGACAATTTAACAACCCTGCAAAATGTGGTTCTGGGTAAGGATCCCAAATTGGTACTGAAATGTAAAAACCTTATAGGGGTCCTGACAAAGAACCACTGTGATTTTGTAAATGTCTTACTCTACTTTTTGTTTTTGATTGTTTTTAGATGTCTGCACTAAACAACTCCACTTAAGGAGGTAAGTATGAAAATGACAAATTGGCCCCTATGTAAAATGTATACATTATAAATGTATACTTTATAGTGTATAGTATGTACAGTGGGGTTGAGAGTCCACCTCCACTTCTTTCCATATTTCTCACCTTTCTTCATCTCGTTTCACTCCTAGGAGCCAATCTCATGCCCTGCACAAGTCTCACATCTGTCTCCCACTATTGGTTTAATCACAATACAACATAAATTCCTTACTCACGTAATGTATCAACATCTCAAGACAATATTAATTCAGAGTTCATATTTTGTTCCTTATGATTTGTTACTGCTATTTTATATTCTAGAGTAATTAGATTAATTGAATGATCCAGGATTCCTCCTCATGCTACATACAGTAATTGTACATAGTACTCTTGAACCTTCTGAATAGACATGGATATGGTTTATATAACGTGCCAGGTCTGTGTGTCAAGTTTTCTTAATGTCTTAATGTTGTTGCAATGCATAACCACAGTTACATTTGCTCAGAAGGATAATATACAAGCTGAGGGTAGAGAGATCGTTCATTTTATTCAGGTCCATTTGATGTTAGTAATTTCCTGTTAAAGCTGCACCATCCCCCACATACCCATTAACAAAAATTAAATAAAAAATGTTTGCTACATACATTCCCATAAAATCCCATGCTTACACGCGTGCCGGGCCAATAGGCTATTGCTGTTTCTTTCTGCCACCCAGTGGCACTAATCTAGAATTTTTGCCTGTAAAAGGTTAGTTTAGCAAGGTTAACAGATATTATAATGTAAATGCTAATAATAGGTACAAATATTTTACAATTAACCAATTATAAAAGTAAAAATTTAACAAACTATCATTTTGACTACTTAATTATAAAGTATATTATGTACATACACACACACAGTACTAATCACTAGTCTTATGGTATTTGGAGACTATATGTATAGGCCTATCTTATATCTCTGTGGCCCATGGTGCAGTGCTGCATCTCTGGTCAGTTAGTAGTCTGAGATGAAGCACTGTAGCTCGGGACAGAGGAACCAGCTACATATAAATTGTATCCCCATATATCAAATAGGCTATATGTCAGAAAATACAACCACCACTGGAAAAGCTGCGGAGTGGAGTGTAATTTCAGAGAATGTCCATTTTCCTCTCTCCCGGGGTCCAGTTTTCCCAGGAATCCCTTAGCAACACAGAAAGGGGGATTCCTGGAAATACTGTTCTTGGGGGCGGGGCTAAACAGCAGTTCGTTTTGACATCAACTGTGTGTCAAAGCATATTATGACTAGTTTTTGACTTTTGTATATTTGGAAATATTGTTGCATTGCACCTTGTTTTTGTGAAATATTAAAATAAATTGAAAATGTATCTAGTGTTTTTTTTTTAACATAAAATGGTTCATGAAAATGGCCTAACAACTAAGCAGACACCTAGTTAAAAATTAAAGTCTATTACAGATGTATTTCATTTATGAACATACAGTATAGTACAATAGTTCAGTAAATATTCGTCATCTTTCTAGATTGTTTTGTCCTTCATTGAATATGTTACAAATATTGTGTAAACCAGATAAATGTACAGTATGTACAGAAATGTGCACCTATGTGGGAGGAGTAGCGATTTTTTCATTTCTAAAGCACTGAAACTGTGTAAGAAAAGTGCTATATACACAGAGTATTAATATCATCATCATCATTATTATATTAGTGTTTATATTTTAGTATATTAGTATTTAACTCAGTTAAAAAATAAATAATTTTAAATGCTTTTTAAGGGTTTTGAAAGTTTAAAACCCCCACATTTCAGCCCTGGCTCACTGTTTGTTAAAAGGACAGCATAGCGAGAGGAGGTGGAGGAGTAGAGAGGTGGGCCATGCACCTGCGTTTGAAACCCAAATGGTACTTTTCTAACACTACAAAGATGTGTAAAAAATAAGATGTGTAAAAAATGTGTGCTGCCCAGGTGTATGGATGTATAAATGTTCATATTCTCTGGAATAAGTTGAACAGCACACGAACAATGTACTGTTTTAGTGCTTTATTAGGTGTAGATGTTGGACATAAAGTTTGGTTTCTGCACTCAGAATGAAACTTTGCATCTAATACAATACATAAAATACAACAGAGGTAGTGATGAGTCTCAAATTATATATATATGTATAGTGGCCTTGTCTCATACAATGTTCTTTAATCTACTGTATTGGTTACTGCAAACAACTGAGCTTCCTGGTTCCCTGAGATTGTATATTCACTCAAATAAATCCAGATCACTGCCACTAATTTGCAGAACTAAAATATATTTATATGATATATTAATATTATAGGGCTTTTGTTTACATTACATTATGTTGTGCTGGGAACTACTATGTATGTAAAACCATAGGCATATAGGTAGAGTTCCCCCTACTGGATATATATTGAGAAAGAAATAATATCTGAAAGCTCAACAGTTTAGCATAACCATACCATAACTCTCATTTTGAAAAACTATGTTCCCCTGACAATATTACTGACCTCCCCATATCTGACCACAACATTTTTATTTTAAATATCTGCTCAGTCACCTTTACTCTTCACACTTTGTGTATCTTGTATGCGTAATATGTATGCTCCTGTTTTAGTCAAATGTATTTATATTCTGCTTCTTTGTATATGTAATGTAAGATTTTACACAAAGGCTGCATTAAGTGTAACAGCACCCCAACTCTGAGTGTCTCCACTACACAACTTTGAAAAATGGTAAGACTGAGTGGGGAGAGGGGGACCTATATTAACGCTAACATTTGAATTTGATGACTATGGCGGATGGTGTACTGTTTAAAACCAGCCAGGCCATGGGGTGAATTTGAATGAATATGACATGGTTACATTTTCAGCCCATAAAATGCCTATTTTTGTAAAAACAGCAGTTTTGTCAATATTAACACAAACTTTGATGCGTCTCGTCACAGTTCAATCCGATTAGTTTACACCAAACCCCCCCCCCAGGGCATAGTTATATTTAAATTTTAGATAGCCTGATCCTACGCTGCAATTGTTGGTAGTCACAAGTTAAAGAATTTAAATCATCCTACCAAAAAAAGGTTCAATACAATGTTTGACAGAGTAAACATTTGGACACAACCAAATGGCTGAGCCCCAACTAATTTCTACAATTCTGATTTACAGTAATACTTCAGTTAACATCATGGAGCAGTTTTACATACAAGAGGCTGTTAAGGACCTTTTTAAATATTTTTTTATTGGCATTAAGAAGATGGTTTCAGCAGACCATAGGTTTTAACAACAGATTTGATGATAAATGCAGAGCTCTAGAGAGGGAGAGCCAGAGTATTATATCAAGACTGATGCTGCCAGCTGCTACATTAACACAGCTGTTTAGATTCAACAGGCACACCCCTAATCATAGGAAATTCCGAAAATGGAGGGAAGAAATACAAATCCAGTTGATTTTTTTTAATACCCAGAATTCCATATTCATTCATAAAAAAAGAAACAATTAAAAAAATACACATTTAAAGTCAAAATGAAATATATTTCACTTTGAAAGGAGGAGTCAAATAAAAGCAGGAGTTAAGGACAGAACAAGGTGGTGGTGGGCTTTAGAGGGTTTCTTATCAAATTTTCTTAAAACAAAAAAGACTGCCTAGTGAAGGGGGGGGGAGACGGAGGAAAGGAGGGTCTTAAACTGGCGATTCTTCATTCCTTTCTTTTCATAGATGAGTTTTATTTTCATCATATATACATAGCAATATATAGATATCGCCGCAGACAGAGTCATGTGTAGATCTATATAGAATCCAATACATAGATATTATGGAAGGAAATTTTATTTTTATATTTTATTATTTGTATTAATCCCAGAGGTTGGGATGGGAGAAGAAGAGTAGGAGCACACATAGAGGAGAGTTGAGGCGAGTTGGCGCTCATTCGCTACGGGGTGGGGGTGCGGTCCTGCAGTTACATTTTGGGAGTTCACATTGCCCGGCGGTCACCCCACGCACGTTTTAGGCGCTCAGAACCCTGGAGATAGAAGCACATGGAGAGCTGATTAGCTGATAATGTTTATAAAAAGAATGAGTTGAAAAACAGGAAAGTATTCACGTTTCTAATTATTAAAGAGCTGAAATGTTAGTAACATTAACTTGCTTTAGGTAGTTGTCTATACAAGCACTGTAAGCATATGTACTGTATATACGTTCATATGCACGTGTATACTGTAAACATACTCATCTATAGATTAGTCAAAACATGACTACCCAGGTGGTAAAAAATGGGCATTCAAGTATTCTGTGGCTTGGCAACACCATACCCAGCAGAGGGCAAAATATATTGAGACACAACCCTCCCATGGCCATCAGTAAATGTTCTGTCGCTCTTCTGTCAGTTAATTGCCAATGAGCTGGTTTGTATGTCTCTCATCCGACCACTGTGAGTAAATAGTATGTGCACTTGTCATTGCTGACTGGGAGCACCCCACTAGCCCCACCGTTTGGGAGATGCTCCAACTAAATTACCTGGTTCTAACAAATTGTCCCTTGTCTAAGTTGCCGGACTTTACTTGCCTTGGTATTCAATCTCCCTCCATGAAGTTTAGAAAACTTCAAGAATTACTTTGCTGCTTAATGTGTGAAGGGACATTGTAACATGTAACATTGGCTTTATGTTTCCAGCTTGTAAGAGCACTGGTGTTCAATAAGACTGGAAATATTTACCCCGTGCTGCACACAATCACACTAGCTGTGTAACAAATTGCATGGAACAATTATGGACAATACAGAGCCACGGATGTGTTGTCAAAAATATAGATTTTTCAATACATATCGATTCTGAATATTTTAAACTGTTTCAATACTCATTGAGGTGGAAAGTAACAAATTACAATTACTTGCGTTACTGTAATTCAGTCGCTTTTTGTGTACTTTGGAGTTTTAAAATCAGTAATTACTTTTACTGAAGTATGTTTTGTTTGAAGTATTGTACTTCACTACATTTTAAATCACATACATTACTGAGTAAGAAACTACTAGATTTCATAGAAAATAGATTTCAACTGTGCTCCCAATTTTTAATTTATTTAGGTGCACATGCTACTTGGGGAACAAAGTAAGCATAGAGCCCTGTACCCACAGGCTGTTAAAAAACGTAAGTGGTTAATGTCAAGTTGTCATGACAAAGACAAAAACAGGTTATATCACCTTGGTTAATGTCAAGTTGTCATGACAACGACAATGACAGGTTATGTCATCTTGGTTAATGTCAAGTTGTCATGACAACTTCATCATGACAACTTCCGCTTCCGCTTTCTCGCACACCGCTAACGACGTCCTCTCCCCCGGCCACCGGCATCAGGCGACGCAGAGGCCTCGAGGCCTGGTCTCCGTAGCAAGCAGAGTACGCGTAGCGCCTCCAGTTAATCATGCAGCTTGGTTTTTGCAGATACATACATATACACATACATACAGTATCTCACAAAAGTGAGTACACCCCTCACATATTTGCAAATATGTGAGCATATCTTTTCATGT
>JAOEGT010000002.1:372504-396447 GCA_025447795.1 Speoplatyrhinus poulsoni
AAGCCAAGTAGCCAACCTAATGTTTTGGAGTAAGCGTGCCCTGGCCCTGAATGTTAACTGCAGTGTGAGTGCAGGCCTGGGGGAGTGGGGAGGGGGGACAATCGTGCTCGGGCACGGTTCAAGGCAACTGGGCCAATTTGTGAGAGCGCCCTTAGTCATGTACTGTATGCATCCCTGCTTAGGTGCTGTTGAGCAACTCAAAATGTGCTGCTTGTTGTGGCAGGTGTTTTAAATTATGATCTGGGGTGGAGTAGATCTATTCAATAGAAAGACTACTTCATGCTAATGATGACTCAATCAACAGCCAAGGTTTTCATGGTATTGATGGCTTTATGTTAATAGCCTTCAGTAAGTAGAACCCTCAGAATGAAGATATTCTGCAATGGGGGCATATGGTAAATCCACATCAACAGAGCTATCATTCATCTAAGCAATGTGGGTCGGGCCTGAGGCTCTCAGTCATTATATCAGAGTGCAGGGAAAAGTGTAATTTACTTCCATGTGTGATCAATGGCACATTCCTTGTTTGGGGGCATGATAGAGTCATTTACAGGTCAATTGGTGATACAGTAATATTTCGATGGCCAGCTTGCAATTTATTGAATATGAGAATATGTGAAAAGTATGCACTCGAGAGCAAGACCTTCATTTGACCTTTAACCAAACTTGTATTGGCGCAGCCATCTTAAAATATAATAACAAAACAACAAAACACATTAAAAACATGTAAACAAAAAAACACTATACATAATACAATCCCTGTACAGCACATAAATTATTTGCTATTGATTTTGTCAGAAATAGTTTAATGTTTTCTCCATAAAATGTACAGAGAGAGAGAGATGTGGGTATTTGGGATTTGTATGGAGATTATTGTGTTCCCTTTATGTGGCATACTGTATACAGTATGTAGTACATTGTGTGTGCCCTATTCTGGTAAATACAATATGTATAATATTTATAATGTATTAATAATTGTATAATAATGAGGTTGATAGTACAAATGATCTTAGTGCTACACATTATTTCTCAAATAAAAAGTGGCAGTGATGTTAGTGCGGATAAGTGTCTACTATTGTTTGGAGGAGTGGCAGGTACAGCAGAATAAACAGCAGTTGCATTCACTGAAGTAAATGCCACCCTGATACCCTGAACCCATAGCCTAAGTGGCTATGGGTTTAATATGTGTCCATAACATAATCAACCGTTTACTCTCTCAGCCCACTTGAACAACACAGTGACACACTGGAGACAGTCAGAAAAGCCATCGAGTATAGGTGTAGACACAGTAGCTGAAAAGACTTGAAAAGGAACTGTAAAGTAGCTGAAAAGGACAGGAGAAATCAGAAAAAGTGAGAAGCGGACATTTTAATGATTGTTTGTGAAAGAGTGTGTTTGCTTCAGACTTCTTGGAGGGCTTATCTTCTGTAAACAGGCCCTTAAATCAACCTTCTGGTTCCACAGGTGGCAGCCACTCTTTCTGTGAGGAAATGGCAGAATCGAAGAAGTCTAAATATCCTATATTCTGAAATAGGGATTAGATGAGGCTGGTGTATCTATAAAATATGATAAGTCATCAGTGCTTCCCATGAACTGTATAATTGTTTTTTTTTGTTAAATTATACATTGTCTCTTTGATCGCTGCAGCCATACAAGCATAATCTGTATAGATTTGTGTTGAGGCTATATTGATTGCTATCGTCACTTGTGGTTTAAAAAATGTTTTAATTCTTTGCATTAATTGAATCAGTGGGTTGTTGCAAGTAATAATTGGGAACATTTTGATATGCCTTATCTATGACTTGCACGTTGCTCTGCAACAGTCATATAATACACACGCATGTGATTAACAGATTCTATTACAGTATTTGTCAGTGTTGCTGAGTGATGTGTATGAGTGAGTGTGTGTGTGTGTGTGTGCACATATAGACAGTATGCTAGATACCGTAGTTTGCTTCTTTCACTACAGTAAGAAGCCAATTTGCCATTTCAGAAATTAATTAATGTAATATGTTTTGTTTAATATTTTAATTAAGGATTGTTCCATATGACTACAACTACAACAACTGCCTGTTTAGGTGTGCATTTTCAGTGCACACATAAACAGGCATAATATTTCCAGTTGACCTGAGGCAAGGCATTGTTTTAAGCAGTGATATTATCCTGTGACGTCGATTTCACGCACTTGGTTAAAGGCTGCCTGTAGCAAAGACCTTTAACAAGCCACTCTGGCTGAAAGCACACATCCATATGTGTTTGTTTACCAAATGTCCCAGCGTTCATCTTGTTCCATAGGAAAGCTATGAGGAACACCCAGGAATCTCCTCATGAATAATCGTTTGTAAAAGAAATTGACAATACGTTGTCTGAACTCATAGATGGAGTTAAAGTGACAATAAGTAGTCTGAGCTCAGTCATAGATGGAGTTAGTTAAAGTGACAATAAGTAGTCTGAGCTCAGTCATATATGGAGTTAGTTAAAGTGACAATAAGTAGTCTGAGCTCAGTCATAGATGGAGTTAGATTGCAACATATTTTCTAAGTACTTTGTGTATCGCTGCGTAACAGGTCAAAACACTGAAAGATCAAATGCGGCAAAACACCCTTAAGAATAAAAATGTTGTGATTTCATTGCAACCAATATAAGAGAGTTTATAGTCCTACCCCACAGTGTTTCCAAGGAAAGACTACAGCATGGAACTCCAGAAATGCAATATTGATTGAAACATTACATAAAAGAATCAGAAGGATGCTCATTTCAGACATTATCTTTTGATTCCCGCTCTGTGGCTTTGATTGTTCTTTTTGTTCCAGGGCCAAATGATGGAACCTGATCAATACACAATAAGGCTTGTATGGCCCATAATCCCTTGAGAAACCATACTGTCAGGTGGATAACATCAAGCTATAAAACCATCCAAATAACTCAAATGGCCACTTTGATTTGATTCAGACGAGTTAATTAACTCCCTCTCTCTCTCTCTGTCTCTCTCTCTCTCTCTCTCTCTCTCTCTCTCTCTCTCTCTCTCTCTCTCTCTCTAACTCCATTCAGTTGGAATTAGCTGGAGAAGATGCTCTTTTCCCCTGGGTGATGTTATACTAGTCATGCTCTGAGGATGTATTAGCCTGCCTGGCTCAACGTTTACACACTTTCTAGTTGCTGTGGATAAAGTATAGATGGACAGAGTAAAGATAGACTCCCATTATTAGCCCTTTGAAAAACTTCTACAGTATGTTTGTTCAGGTTAATCGAAAAAGTGTTATTGTGACATGTAGATGGTTTGATTTCTATTGCCTATATTTTTTTTATCGAAATTGTTATTTACCATTGAATAGTACTGTACAGGATATCAGCCCCAAGTTAGCTGTAAATCAACTGAAATGCATTTACTGCATGAAACATTGATCTTTAGAACCTTTATACTTTTCTCAACCTTACAGTTATGGGTTTTTTAAGCATCTCATTTGTATGTGGAACGTAAGCGTACAATGAATGCATTTCAGTCGATCAATACACCATTACATTTCTCTTCTGTTCACCTCACTGTGATCAACTCACATTTGAGAAGATGGGCTATTTTACAAGGCTTTAGAAAAATACAATATTGTACTGTTTCCATATATACATTATGTCCTCTCGAGGCTTTTTAGACCAGTTGACAGAGATGGTAAATAAATGAGGTGATGTACAGCTATATGCAGTTGCACAAGCTTACATTTAGGCACTGTTCTAAGTAGAGTTACTGTACACTGCACTGTATTTTGCCCACATGGTGTCCCCAAGTAGCTGCAAGGTGCACCATTGATCAATTTTACTGCTATTGTGATGCAAAGGTCAGAGGTCATATTTTGCGATTAGGTAGACACATCACAGTATAAGGGAGGGAGGGGGAGGAACAGCGGAAGGAGAGACAGGAGAACCGGAGGATACTATGACAGAGAAGACATGCTAGCTGCACGTTGACAGATGTTTTGCAGACATTGTTTTGGAAATAATCTTGGCACATAGAGGAGACGCATGGGTATGAAGCTGCTTTCGTCTCTGTTGCACTTTACGTTTTATGAATATCTCTATAGTTTCACGCAACACAGCCATTGTCAAATGGCTGTCGATGTGTGCGCTGTGAGCAGCAACCACTTTGTTATTGTTTGTCATGCTCATTGGAATATGCTTTGGTGGTGTTGCTAATTGGTTTGTTGGGGAGCTCAATAACTTCATCTTAGATGTGTGAGTTTTAATCTATGGACGTTGGCAAGTGTAAGTGCTCATTACTGCCGAATGTGTTTATGGTCGTTTTCTCTCTCTCAATGTCAATGATTAGTGTACTACAGTATTCCTTTTTCAAAGTGAAATGGTCTGCAAAGTTGTCAGAGATGCCTTAGCAATATTGTCTTACTGCCACTTGTAAAGGTGTGTGTGTGTGTGTGTGGGGGGGGGCACCTCTGCCATGGTAAAGGAGACACCCCTCTGACTCCACTTAAGTGTAGGTTGTCCAGAGCTGAAGGCTTAGGCGGAAGGGAGAGTACACAAGGGGGTCCACAAGAGCTCTCAGCTGCCCAGACTTTGAGGAACAGCTGCAGCAAATGCATTTTAATCAGTCCACACCACTTATCATATGAAGCCCTCTGCTTCAAAGCCAGAGGCGGATGGAACATGTGTGCATGCTGCTTGGCCTACAAGACTTAAAAACATATCTCAGGGAGGTCACACTAAGAAAAGGAGGTTTTAGACGACAAGGGCACTGAACTTGATGATGACATCATCAGGGACATGAGAAGAAAAATGATGCAGAGTGAACAGAAAATGGATAATTATTTTCTCTTGTCTTATGTAGTACATTTCCAATAGTTTATTAAATATATGATACTCTACACATACAATATATATGATATATACTGAATAATCAGTTAATATAGGCTAAATAAATTATTATATCTTATTGGATTTGATGACATGCTTGTTTGG
Organism: Speoplatyrhinus poulsoni; assembly: GCA_025447795.1. NCBI lineage: Eukaryota > Metazoa > Chordata > Actinopteri > Percopsiformes > Amblyopsidae > Speoplatyrhinus > Speoplatyrhinus poulsoni. The sequence continues at coordinate 377,470 of JAOEGT010000002.1, forward strand.
CTGTAAATTCATATCCTGAAAAATAAACCCAATCAGCAAGCCACATCCAGTAGTAAAGTTTGAGAGACAATTCTGTAATACAGTATATACTTCAGTCAATTTACACCTAGACAATTTGGCCCTTTTAATGTGAGATTACAGTAAGTAGATGTCCTGGATGTGAAAGAACATAGTCTTCCCCAGAGACCATCATGACCTGCTAAAGTGGTACAATAAACAACCTCATATCGATATACTGTAAAAGTGCATAAATGCTGATATTATGTGGTTATACTGGGAGTGGATATCTGAGACTTTTACACTAAGTGAGAAGAATGTACCTATATAAAACCTCTATTTAACTCATTGGTCTGGTACTGAGTAGACAAATTGTTCAATTTATTTCATGTCTCACATGGATGATGATAATTTCATCGCAGTTACCCAGATCTTATTCGATTTTCAGATTAGATTTATTTTCATAAATCCTCATGGGGAAATACATCTCTCCATAATGCTACTGTTATCTCCCCCCATGCCCTCCCCCATTTAATTGCTTTTCTGTACTTGTCTGCAAAGTTCAGACGTGTTAACAACTATTTAACGTGAATTTAACTCCCAGTATGAGATTCAACTGTTTGATGGAGCTTTTTGTTAGGATTTCCAAGGCAACAGTTATCAGAACGAATAAAAAAGAGTGGCTGAGTCAATCTACTAAATGTATCTCTAATTAACACAGATTAATTGAGCTTTGACTTCACTCTGCAAGCCAAGCAGAAGGCCAATTTGTGCATGGAGGGCTTTTGCCCAAAGCTGTTGCTCCTCACTGTTAAAGGTTTCAACAGCACAAATGTCTCTATCTGTCTTGTGTCTGTGTTAAATTGTGCTTGAGAATCAAACCGTTATTAAAGGCATGCATTGTCTCCGACTAATGAAAGGGGTTTAGATAAAATAGAACAATTACTAGTCAAGTTTCTGATATTCTTCTGGCACCTATGGCCGTCAATTAAAGTTAATATACTTACTGTCTTTGTTCCTTTGACTACTACAGTAATCTGACTTACATTGACACTGCTGGTATTATTAGGGGGACACTCCTCTTGTCTGAAAGCAGTTTTAGAAATATTGTTTGGTTTGAAACTCCAGTATACTAAATCTATGTGTCTTAAATTCCGATACAGCTTCCCATGTCTCACACATTGCAGACATTGTTAAACGCTATAACATGACTTCGCCCAGCAATTGCTGTTATTATAGAGATTGTAGTCTGGAAACACTGTTCTCTTAAGCTTTAAGTGTAATAACGTTAAATTCAAACGTTTGTTTCTAAATGGTGGTAGAGCTCGATGTAACAATACATACAGTTGGAACAATGCTGAATGGTTAAAGGCAGCTCAAAATGAACACAAGGTCTGTAAACAATCACCAAAGGAGAGTGTCAAGACCAGGGTCGGACTGGATCTTAAAAAGCCTGGTCCTTTGGAGCCGACTAGCCCAGCAGTCAGTAGTAGTTTGTCCCACGTTAAGAACCAGGGGCAAATCTATCAGACCTTCAGGGTAACATGACATACATGCACATACAGAGCCTTTTAAATCACAAATAGAAGTAGTAGGAGTAGTAGTAGTGGAGAGACAATAGATGTTGAAACACGTCAACTTGTAAAGGACCGGCCATTTGGGAGTTCTCCCGAACTTCCTGATGGCCAGTCCGCCGCTGCCGGAGAACATATTCATTAAGTAAATTCTTTGTCTGGTTCCACCAAGCTGTAAAACGCCCCCACCCCCACCCCGCCAACCACAAATCATCACAGGTCATCATAGGGTGGAGTTTACTGTAGACTCAGCATGTCACTCAAATGTAAATCTATAGTACTGTATATTCTGTACTGTATGGAAGCTTGCTGTATAGAACCTTGAAAACACAATAACACAACTGTTAAGTGCAACAATAGCTTACGTGGAGGTGTTTGCTTGCTAAGATCCCTCCTTAGCCTCTTTACTGCAGATCGCCTGGACACAACCCTATATACAGAGGCTACCCCCAGAACCTCAGGCGTCAAGCCCTCACATTATTAAGCTAGAGATTTCGGGTTTCTCCAATCACCACTCCCTCTGCATCACTTGCGTCTGCTCGCATTGTGTTTCAATACATAAACAGTGAGCTTGGTCGAAGAGTGTGTAATGCTAATGTTTGGGAGCGTTAAGTGTTTGATTTAAGATGAAACACTGTCTCTTATCCAGGTCACTTCCGGAACAGGCACCCTGTTGCATGCTAGCTCACAGTAATACAAGAAGTGAGGTGTCAGTTTGCAGCTAGTGAGCCAGCCTTTACAACATTGTTGCCCTTTACAAAGATCCCCTTAATAATGGATAAGGCAACGAATATTCCAGGCCCTCCTCTCATTTGATTACTGACAGACACTCCAATGGAAAGACGGGTTAACGGCGCACTCTGGCTGTGAACTAACCTGCAAGTTAATTACATCTTTCCTTTAGGGTAGTGTCATTCGATTATAATGCTCATTAAAATAAAAATTATTTAATAACTTTCCTTTACAATTACCCTTGTGAGAATCCATTGTTATTACTTAGGAATAATCTTGAAAATGAAGACGTCAAATGGCAAGCTTTAAATACATACTTTAGTGAATGCAAATGCACATTTATTGCTTCATATCATCAATCGTACTGTATGGCGGGAGGTTTCAGTCTGATTCTGAAGTTCAGTTATCGTGATTAGTGAAAACAATGAACTGAATTCACACAGAATGAGTGTTATCTACAAGCATGTAATTGTGTTGTCCACAAGTTTAATGGATTCAAGGTCAGTGTGAATGTTTTTTCTCCCTTTCCTTCTCTATGTGGCAGATTCGTCGCTGCACTTGTTCTTTCCTCATTATAACCACTTACATGATGGTGAATTGGAGCCACTGATGTGAGGGCAGTTGTGTCAGATGTTTAATGTACAAGGGAAGTAGCTTTATAAATGCTGGACCCAGTATGTGGCACATTCTCTCTGCGTGATTACACATAATGTTGCTTTCATTATCATTTTATCTTTCACACAACTGTTCCTGTGCCACTCCTAGAGTTAATTTTCGCCCTTTCGTTTAATATTGTTCTTCTCGTGAGTCGACTTCCAAGGCAAAGTATAAAAATTTGACGCTTTGATTACCCTTCTTAGGGGGTGTTGATAATTGCCGGGTATGGGAGACAACTCTCTGCCACCATCCAGCGAAAACTCTGGGAGGCTGTTCTGTGTGGAGAGGAATCACATTATGTACAATGATCCGCGCCTGGGGGCCACATCAAACAGAGTGAAAACCTTTCCAGAGAAGATAGAAGCAGGCCAATTTCACAAGTGGCGTTTTATTGGTTGATTGCACGCAGGCCAAGTTGTTATCTAAATCCTTGAAACTACTTGAGCAATATAAGAAGTGTCTTGTGAGTGCTCAGGGTGTAGAAACTTTCCCCCAGATGATCGCTAAAGCAAAATGTCACCGCTGTGGTTTTGCTAGATGCCTGTGGGAGAATCTCTGCATACACAGGTCACAGTAGGTCACGAGCCACTGCTCCAAAATGAACATTTCTCGAATTTCTACTTTAGTTGATGAGATGCCTGAACTGACAATCTTCACTTATCCCATTAATTTTGAAAATCTACCGTTATATAGGCTTTCTAAATATTCACTTGTGATAAACATTCCATTATTCTTTTTATAAACTGTACAAAACATAATATACTATGTATGCAATTCTCCACTAAAACATTATAAGCAGGCAGATTTCCGCCAAGATAGTCTTGTAATTTGTACAAGCTCCCACAGAGCAGGCTCTGTCTTTACGTGATTTCATTAATCATTTATCCTGGTTTTATTTACTTCTAACTGCATTCTTTTAATTTCTTAGTAAATAAATAAATGCCCACAGGGGAAGAGACGCACACGAGAAGAGTGACCCATGACAGTTTCACTTGGCTCCGATTAGAACTAAATGAACTGGAATAGTTAGTTATGTAACATGGTTTGTGTGGGCTATCAGATTAAATTCAAGGTTGTATTTTACTGTTCTGTACTGTAACATTCTACAATAATGTTATTTTGTATGGTGTACTTGATTTCATGAATCCACAGTACTGTATGTGCATAGATACTGTAGGAGCGGCTCCTGTTCTGTAACAGGACGACCAAGAGCAAGAGGAGATTGTACAGAGATTGGGAAATCATCGCTGACCTGAGGAAGATATCAGTCAACTGCCTGGGGAGCTGTAGAAATCCCTTCTGTATACACTCTGACCTCTAGATGTTGGTGTGATAGAGGCGTTGACAGGGGCTTGGCTGAATGGAAGGGGGCGGCCTCTGCAGGCATTTAATGGGCAGAACGTTGCTTACATACAAGCCCAGCATCAGAATGCCTTTAAAATCAGCCAAATCTCAACAAATCAATGTATTGTTTCTATTGTCCAGAGACAAAAGAATCTACAAGAAGAAAACAGCTATGTGTTTGACTTATCATGCATAACAGGCCATTGCTAGCTTGATAAAGAACTAGACAATGAGAATGTCCAAAAGTGTGCTGCTTTTGTTTCTTTTGTTGCATTTGAAACAAAGGCAAATCAGATAGAAATGAGTTAGCTGGTGGATAAAAGCAGATTTCAGGGATGCACCGACTCCGGAAGGCAGAAACTTGGGAATAAGCAGAGGTCTTACTATTTTAATGCAAATCAAAATTTTTCTCACATTGTACAATCCAAACTAGGCTCTTAGTGATCATGTAATGCTACAATCCGGTCCATATGGGATTTGAATCACATATGCTGGGCTATGTGCCATTCATTCCTGTGTAGGCATTGCCACTCAGCCACTTACTAGCTAGCCCCGGGCTGTGTTGAAAAGTAAAGACCGTCATCATGGGATAGAAAGGCCCCATGTGTTTTGGGCAAGCGATTGGTATGGAAATTAGCTTGCGGTAGGAATTGTAAACAGTGTGAACATCAAAAACTGTTTGTGTTCAAAACAAATACTGTATATTCTCCATATTTTAGATATGATTTGTTTTAATCATAGTTGGTGAAAGTTTGTCATTATAGCATAACATAGCCTATAAAGTGTTGCCATTTTCTGTGCATATGTTACGTGTGAAGGCCTTGCACATCCAACCTCAGCACCTTGGTAAAATGGATGCTCTATTTTATGGTGAGTCAGACACCATTAACTGTTTTAATCGCCCTCTCAGGGTCTAACCTGACACTAATGTGTGTCATAGGCCGAATGACAGTAGCCTAGCCACAGGGGCTTTTCTCCATGTAGCAGAGGATTACAGCCATTACAGGGGACACCAATAGGAATGTTCCAAACCAATAGTGTGAAGGGATCAAACATAGTCTGAAAATCAGTATAGGATTTGCATTGGTTTTGGTAGACAGAACCAGAATCTGTGATGTTGCTATAGATACTAAGCCATGATATAATTTAACATTGGAGGTTTTGGGGGAGTTTCACCATTAGTGTATTAGATGAGACCACATTATGCACAACAAGGGAAAACATTTTGAGAAAATGATGTGTCATTGTATTAAATGCAGTTTTATTTATTTATTTATTTTTTTTTTTATTTAAAATTTTTATTTTTTTATTTATTTATATATATAAATTATAATTATTAATATTTCATTTTTAGTGTTTATGTTATTACATATTTGCACTATTAAAAAATATAACTTGTAACCCCCCTCCCCTCCCCTCAGACCACATTTGTGGGCGTATCGTGGCTCAGAATGTCTGCAAACCACTGAAGTAGAACAACATGTTATTTATCAGGCACATTCGGGCATGGCAGGCCACCGCAAACAGCACATTATGTGCAAAGGACTCGGCACAACGTCAGCAAGTAATAACACAAGTAAATAAAAGTTGCCCGTTCATCCATGGGCACTCATTAGCAGATATGTTGTCATGTCATGCTGCCCCGGCACACTGTGAGCTCCCCAGCACAGCAGCTCCTGTGTAGCACACACCAAGTTCTGGTTTAAAGTCTTGTAGCAGCAACAACTATGTTTTATCTAAAGATTTACAGTAGTGGTGTAATTGCATGCTGAGCGGAAAGTGTGTAGTAATCAAGCTCTTCTGTTCTTTTTTTTACTGCCGTCCAAAGGATAAAAACAGTAACCACCTATCTGGTCAAAATTGAGTTATTACTAAAAATGAACCTCTTGATATCCGCTTTATCTTTTGACAAGGTTTCAGAGTTCAATTTGTTTGTTGTTTGTTATTGTTTTTGAGAAAAATACATTTAAAAATTGCAGTAACAGCAAAACTGGCTAGTTAAAAAAACTCTGAAGCCATTTTTCACAATTTGACTGTTTTTAGGCTATGTAGCGTAGCATAGCATGTTGCCTTTGTGTGTGTGTGTGTGTGGCCCACAATGCATTTGTTTTGGTCTTGGATGCTAGTGCGCTTAGTGGTAGAACGCCTAGAGTCACTTTAATAATGTTAGGCTTCACTTTAGGCACGACGGTTTTCTATCTCGGCAGCGCCCAGGTGAGAGGGCACGTCATGATCTTAGTATTATTCAGATTTATGTTAATGAGGCATCTGATCATTATCCTGATTAGGCACCCTCTTAATAAGGCATTACATCATACTGAGGAGGCCTCTGAGGACGGGCGCATGTGAAGAGGTTGTGTGTGTGCCTGTGTGTGTGTGTGTGTGTGTGTGTGTGTGTGTTCTACACAGCCCTGCTCTATAACAGGAAACACAAACTAAGTGGTGCAGACCGCACCGCACAACAACATTCTAGCTTTGGCAATGTGTGTCCAAGATAGGTTGAGCATTTAAGGCATCACCTAGTTCTAATATCGACAATATTCCTCCCGCATCGCTGACTCTACCTTTTATATATTGACCGGAGCCCATTGAGCGAAAACATTTTGTTTGTTGTGGAAAAAAGTAAAAGACATTTCTCAAGTGGAAAACAAGTGATGACTCAAAATAGGCAGTGAGAAATCCAGCAGACTATATTCACAATGCACTGTCTTAATAAATTTCAGATTATTCTCAGTCTGATGCAATATTGTCAATTGGTTCACATCATAATTTCCATTTTAGAAACAGAGGGAAAGACATTTGGTTTTAAATATGACTTTATATTATTATTGCACCATATTCAGTTAGCATATTAAAAGCCTGGGGAGAAATTCAGATTATTCCTCTCATACTTTAAATTTAGCACATCTTATGATGCGCCAAATGAAGAAGAGATGGTCGAGACTCCTCGCAACCTGTCACCCAATCTGTTAGTGGCAAGCAGCTTGCTCAGTTAAGGCTTGCTTATTATTCACTCATGATAAACATGTCATAACATGACCATGTGCACTAGCTATGAAGTTTGCAACTGATTTTATAAGTACTGTGCCAGCACACTTCAAAAGCTGAGAACATGTAAATGTTCATTAGGGAAAAGTATGTCAAAATGTGCAATATTACCATCTTGCATATTCATATATGCTCTAGGCGGAGTATTTAAAAGAGCATTAAAAATTGTGGAAGGATGTCACAACCTATTAGGACAGCAAAAATGACAAAAATCCTTCTGTTGGTCAATTATGGACAACTTTATCTTTTTAATGGCATTCGCTAACCCACTCATTTATGAAATTGTGATGTGAGCCATAGCTGTATTCTTCTTCAGAGGCTTGACCTCACACTGAGTGGTTATGTCGGGGATTAAGGGGGATGCACGTCACAGTACACTTCACTACGCATCTGTTTTTATTCAACGCTTCTTGCCTTTTCGTTGACTTTGTTTTGTACGCACGTATGCAAGCATGGCTTGGCACACGTTGCTGTCTAAACACGGAGAATGTCTCCGTGTGTGAACACAGCAGAAGACAAAATGCATGAGGAACCACAGGATACAATATCACTGTGTTTTAATCATTCATGTTGGATTATAGTGTTGATATTTGAGCGCTTCAGAGGCTTACAACTATACTGCTAATTTGATGTGCACCGTAAATGTGTTGTATAAGTAAGACAGCTGTGTCAATGCGCGTCAAAAGCATGGCATATTAAGTCCCGCTGCTCAAAAATCAACATCAGCTAGTGTCAACACGTATTCACAGAGCGACCTTCATCGGTATGCCTGGGATAAAATAGAGAACAAAAAGTCTGCAGTCTGATTCAACTGATGGTGGTTGAAGAGGCAGAAGAGAGAGGAAAAAAAGAAATGGCTTTGAGCAAATAGTTCTTTAATTCAATGTCTGAGAGCACACCATGTGAAACTGGAGCCCAGCGGTAGGACTTGTATGCGTTTGAATAAGTCAAGTTGAACCAAGGACTAAAGAGACTGCAGGTGGATTGGGGTGAAATGATGCAAGCATGACAAGGACAAGGCATTTGCAAACAACGCTGCTCTAATCTGTTTTCAGATCCCGGTGAAGTCTCAATATTTCCCTAGCATGACAGACTGATGGATGCATGTTGTATCACCCTGCCTGTGTATCCCTTCATCACGGAAACAATGATTGATTTTTACAGCTGCTTATAAAAACTGTTTAATGGGCATGTCTAATATTCCCACACAATCTCACATTCAAAGCTTTTTCTCATCACTAAGCATATAAATATCAACACATGCATTAGATTTGTTTTTATTTCTCGCAAGTGACAGGTTTGCAAGGTGGAATATAACCTTGGATTTAAGTAAGACTGTGTCACATGTATTTACCTTTCTGATCTCGGTTTCTGCCACTGTACTGTATGCATGCCTGCTCACTTTAAGGAAGAGTCATCATATCATAAATCATATACCTTTTGCCAAATTCACCAAATATCTCCGCGCAGCTCGCTAGCTGTCTATTCTCTGTGTGTGTTGAAAAAATAATATGGTGTTTCGACACAGCCAGGAATAGAACACAAAATGGTGCAGATCGCACACAATAACAACATCCTAGCCATGGTAATGTGTTTCCAATGTGTGGGGCGGAGATTCAGAGGAGGCACCCATATGGCATTGAAGGCAGAGGTGTTATTGTTTGGATTTAATTCCAACAGCAACAGGCTTTCTCCAGAATGACTGTACCTTTAACCAATGTCTCTTTGTGTTTCTGCCTTGCAGAGCCGTGACAGAATGGTCGACTCTCTAAGCAAAGTCATGCTGCACACGGCCATCTCGTGCTGGCAACCATTCCTGGGGCTCGCCCTGCTACTTGTCTTCATCAGTTCCACCTCGGGGTGCCCTTCGCGCTGCGAGTGCTCGGCGCAGAGCAAGGCGGTGATTTGCCACCGGAAGCGCATGCCGACCATTCCCGACGGCATCCCGATCGAGACCAGGATCCTGGACCTGAGCAAAAACAAACTGACGATGATCAACCCAGACGACTTTGCTGCTTTTCCCGGCTTGGAGGAGCTTGACCTCAGCGGAAACATTGTCAGCTACGTCGAGCCCGGAGCGTTCGACGGCCTGGTCAACATGCACTCACTCAGTCTCAAGAGCAACCGCATCAAGCTTATTCCTCAGGGTGTCTTCTCTGGCCTGACCAATCTCACCCGACTGGACGTCAGTGACAACAAGATTGTTATCCTACTGGATTACATGTTCCAGGACCTGCACAGTCTGAAGTCCCTGGAGGTTGGTGACAATGACCTGGTGTACATATCTCATCGAGCATTCAGCGGACTCATAAGCCTGGAAATCCTAACCCTAGAAAGGTGTAACCTGACAATTGTTCCGACTGAGGCTCTGTCCCACCTGCATAACTTGGTCAGCCTCCATTTACGATACCTCAGTATAAGCACTTTGCATCCTTACTCCTTCAAAAAGCTGTTCCGGCTACAGAACCTAGAAATCGACCATTGGCCCTCACTAGACCTCGTTCCCGCCAATACCTTGCATGGCCTCAACCTGACAACACTCTTCATAACCAACACTAACCTGACCACCTTCCCCTACCAAGCCCTTAAACACCTGCCTTATCTGACCCACCTGAATCTGTCCTACAACCGCATCAGACACATCGAAGGAGGGATGTTGATGGAGCTGGTGCGCCTGAGGGAGCTGCATCTGGTCGGAGCCCAGCTGTCCTCCATCGAGCCATACGCTTTCCAGGGCCTGCGGTGGCTCAAGGTTCTCAACGTGTCCCACAATCGGTTGGACACGCTGGAGAAGGGTGTCTTTCAAGCGCCTGAGGCCCTGGAGGTGCTCCTGATCAATGACAACCCGCTGGTGTGCGACTGCCGCCTGATGTGGATCCTGCAGAAGAGGCACACCATATTCTTCGGTGACTCCCAGCCAGAGTGCAGCACACCCGAAGGCATCCGCGGCAAGCCCTTCCGGGAGGTCAAGGACACAGTGCTGTCTTACTACGTCACGTGCACCAAGCCCAAGATCCGCGACAAAACCAACAAGACGCAGACAGTGGCGGTGGACGAGGGCCAGCAGGCACTGCTGCGCTGCAGCGCAGAGGGAACCCCGAGGCCCACCGTGTCCTGGCTGTCTCCGCGGCGACGGCTGCTGACCAACAGGAACCACGGCAGGGTCACGGTCCACCACAACGGCACGCTGGAGATCAAGTCAGCGGAGATCCAGGACAGCGGCGTGTACCTCTGCCTGGCGTCCAACACGGCGGGGAATGAGACGCTGATGACATCGCTGGCGGTGAAAAGCCTCGGCTCGCTGTACGCCAACAGGACCCAGTACTACACAGACCCCAGCAATGCTACTGCCAACGGGACGGCTAACGTCACCTTCGGCTTGGACCTAAAGACTATTTTAGTGTCTACCGCCATGGGTTGCTTCACATTCCTCGGAGTGGTCCTGTTCTGTTTCCTGCTTCTTTTCGTGTGGAGCAGAGGAAAAGGGAAACATAAAAATAACATAGATATTGAGTATGTGCCGCGGTCCAAGTCCAATGGCACCAATGTGGACTCGACGGAAGGTCAAGCTGGGCCTCGCCGTTTTAACATGAAAATGATGTGACTTATTTTATAGATCCCAACAATCCAGATGGCGTAAAATGCCTAAGATTATGTATTTTTATTGCGAATAAGACTACTGTGTGTTCCACTGCTGTAGGAGCAGTGGTAGAAAAATGACCCTCAGTGGAAGATGTGTCGTACAATGTGTCGAAGCCGGGCATAATATGGAAACTGTGTTTGAAATAACTTGAAATGCGTAAAAACTGGACATCCATTTTCATATAGTTGCCAATGAGGCAGCTTGAAAGAGAAATGAACAGTTGGACCAGAAGAGGACAGGGAACAGCTTTTTGAAATTTATATGCCCCTTAAAGAACCCTTCAGTTGTGGGTTTGGATCTACAGACTCAACAGAACCATGTACAGTACAAATTTGTATCTATTACTCTAATTTGTTTAGTCTTGCACCATGCCACTGAACAAATCAAGGAAACAGACCATACTTCAATAATTACCTATGTTCAGTACTTTGCATATGTGTACCTAATGCTTCATTATGTACATGTATGTGTGTATGTATGTATTCATTCAAAAGAAATAATCATAGCAATATTCACTGGATGCATCAGCCAAATTCGCTAGGACCCCATATGTTCAGCAAGACCATTCTTGTGACTTGTTCTGTTTCCATGGATTCAGGAAGGGCTTCTATGGGAAATTATTGATCCCTGTTCCCCTAATTGACTCCTAGATATGAAATATATATATATATATATATATTATTTATCGACAAATATAAAAAAAAAAAAAGATTTTATTTATCAAACATGTTGAGGGGTTTTCAAAAGTGAGTACACTTCAGGAACTAACGTAACACTTTACTTCATCTTTAAGAAGAGGGCACTGGTCAGAGTACAGGAACCACCGTATTTGTCCTATTACTGTCTGTTTTTTTTATTATTCCTTTGACCGTATCCTTTGCTGGTTGGCAAAACAAGTCCTTTTACTAAAGTGACATTTGCATAATTTTTTCCCCAGTAAAGAATTTGGGCTTTGTTGTGGTAGTTTCTCATTTTGTTGTTGAATCATTTAAATTGTGAAAACTATAAAAAGTAAAAAAAAAGAAAAAAAAAAAAAAGAATAATGATAATAATGTATGTGAAATAAATGAAGACGTATTTGTACCAATGATTCTGTCTAAATTTATCAAATTATAAATAACCCAGTGTGCCACTCTCTTCAGACATAAACAATTACAGTGCCTATTGTTCATGAATGTGCTCACGTGTAGATATAGATTGCAGGTTAAATCCAGAATGTGAAATTCACTTTATAACAACACATACTTTATATGATGATCTTTGTCAACTACTGTATATACTGCATACAGTATAGATTATACTGGATAGATTTATCAGATTTCTGTTTTTGTGTCATTTCTTTTGCCTGCAGGCCATCCACTGATCTAGTTGTATAGAAATCAGGATTGTAAAATGACTCATTCACAAGATGATGTCCACTAATTAGTCCATAAAAATAAGATGAATATCCACAACATAGCAATAACAGCCAATCACAATATAGCAGTCAACATATAGCATTGCGGCTTTATAAATAAATAAATAAATAAATAAATGTCTCTATCCAACTATTGAAACAAATCACTGTGACACAGGTAACGTTTCATGTTTTCACCATGAAGTATCACAGTCTTGTTGTAGGTAGCCTACATAAAATAGCATTGACATGTTTCCCCTGGCTTAGGGAGTGTGATATTCCTGCATGTAAACATGGGTTACTGTAGAGAGAGCATCCATTCTAAAAGATGCCATTGTTTCAAAAGAGGGGCACTGATCTGTTGAGAAGCTGTTTATCTCTGCAGAGGGGTTTTTACTCTTCAGACACCATGGGGGGTTCACTTTCAGACAACATGAGGTACAAATCGCATGACAATATATCACCAGGGTTTCGTACAAGATTTCTGGCTTCAGTACGAGGCAAATGTGATTCTTGCAAGCAAATATTTTGCAAGAATAAATAAATATTACAAAAAGGATTATGTCTCACAGGATTGCAAAATGACAGTCTCAGACATAGCGAGGGTAACTATTTTATGTCATTTGCCCAAATGACCTGCACCACAAACAAAGAAGAGCAAAATAAATGTGTTTCTCCTTCACTTGACACAAATGGCTTAAATGCATCAGTGGACACATCTTGGCTGGAGCTTCATATTGTTCAAATGTCTATTCATTCTTATATAGAATGGAGTACACCGTTTATGATGTTTGTGGTTAACAAAGCCTGTTACTGTATACATACTTAGTAATAAACTAAAGTCTATATTTGAGGGAACTATTAAATTAACTATATAGTACACACCCAATAACCTACATCCCTAAACTGCGCCTTCTGTTGAGACATATTGTCTCATATTTTTCAGGGGAGAGAACTTGCCACAACATTTTTACCTGTTGTTCATTTTATTGTTTATTTATTATTATTTTATTATTATTTATTATTATTATTATTATTATTATTTTATTTTCTCAATGACAGGAAAAAACCTTCTACGGAAAACCGGGAAACTATGAAAAACACACTGAGAAAACAGGAAAAGTAACTTTAAAGTTACTGCACTCATACATGATGAGTGTGTTCTGCTAGAGCAAAATCTGTACACGTCAGGTTCCTTGGTCTCTGTAGGGAGGTTAGGTTGCGGGGCCATCTCCTGAACAGCAAAAATGAAACTCGTAGGAGTTAAATAACTTGCTCAGGAACACATCAGCAGGGGACTTGAGGACATTTTCTTCTCCAAATGAAAGATGGTCTCTGCAAGCACTTGTCGAGTCGGCAACTCGAGACATTGTTACTGAAAATTCAGAAATAAACTGCAAGACAGCCACGTGCTTTAAGAATTAACTGGCTACGTTTTCGAAACGCTCAGGGCAGAAGAATAAGATAAACACTGGCCTCTCAGATGGTGTTAATGTACAGTATGCTGACCTTGACACCTGACCAATGTTCACAATGCGCTAATTGTTGCTAGGTTACAAAAAACATCTTCTATTATGTCCATATTACTTTGTTGTGAATGTAAAATCCCTCACCAGTATCAGCTTTTCCTTTGCCATTGTTGATTGTTAACACTGTTGATATAATATGTCCCGCCCCCTCCTTGATTCTAATTGGCAAACAAGACCAGTGTGACAGTGACGAGCCCAGCGGAGAGCGTGGGAGAAGGTCACATGGTTTGTATTGGAAATAGCTGTTTCTATTGAAAATATAACGCTAGAATAGCTCAAAATGCTTTTGGTGGACACAGGCCCTATAAGCCCACACACCACCAGTGAATCTCCCTCAACACATAATGAGTATACATTAACCTGCATTTCAAGCTACAGTATATAAAAACAAAGAACCACATTGGTCTAATGAGGTTTCCCCACAATAACAACAACAGCAGCAGCAGCAGAGTGAGCTCTGAGCAGGTCACGGAGGTGCGGGCCAGATGTGAGCTGGCATGTTTGGGACCTGTGTGCTTTCATTACCTGTTGCTTTCATACGCTCCCTAGTGGCACACTAGTTGGCCAAATGAGCTCCCATATGAGTCAGCCCCAGCTCCAGGTCTCTGGGTCTAGGAGCGCGGGGCAAGCATGCGGACATCTCCGACTCTCGCGCGCTCACATTCACAGAGATGCGTACATGCTATAGCATCTAGTGGGACAGGGGGCACAGTGTTAAGCTTGGTCCTTGCACATTACTCATTGTCTCTCCTGCACACACTCTCTCTCACAGACCTAACTGCACAATAACAACGTACTTAAAAAAGGCCATGGCGTCTTTGTTAACACATAAACCTCATTCGCCATACCAGGCAGTCTTAAAACCTGTCTCTAAGTTAGTGCTGGGAAATACATGATTATGCACCCCACCCCGCCCCCCCCACCTCCATATCTCCCTCCCCACACACACACACACACACAAATCGCCACATTTCACAATTCACGCATAATACTCACTGTAAGTCGAAAGTCGATATTTCTTTGTTAGTGTACCGCTGCATTCTGTAATTATACATTTGCCCTTTCTGGAAAACACACTCGAGAAAGGGGAATGAGGGGAATTCAGGATTTTTCCTTTTAACAATCCTTAAAAATAAAATAGTATCAGTATGGCTAGGCCTTTCATGATAATTACTATATCGCCTTTTCGTGCGATATATGGAAATAACCTTCATCATTTTTCTGACCGCGATAATACTGTATTTACACGCGTGTTGCTGACATAAGACATAAGTGCCGCGCTGCTCCTGTGCTCGTTTCTCTCTCTGTCTCACTCACACACGCACAGAGCAGACAGGGACAGCTGATACGTGTTCCTCAAAGCCAATTGAAATTGTATTGTTTAGGTAAAGGTGTTTTTCCCGACGACCGCATAATTCCAGCCAACTACATTCAGAAGAATAAATGCAAAAATATGGCATTTGTTTTATTCGCTTCAAGGTTTGTAGCCTACCTACTTTGCCAAGCAATGAAACTAGTGTAACCAATCACAACGAATAATTAAAGTCACATGACAATAGAGGAACAGAGGTGCAAACATTTAGAATAGAATTAGCAAACATTTTTCCGTTTCCTTGAGTTCACAGCAAACTGTTTGAGGAGGTAGTTCTCAACGAACACACACTGACGCTGGACAAAGGGTGACAGTTTCAATCTAATGTTTGGAATGTTTACACAAAAAGTTCAACATTCAAGGGCAAAGCAAGGATGTTCGCCACGAACGTTCACCTATATAATTTTGCTGATGGTTATAATGTCTGCCGGTCTACAGAAAATATGGAATATGTCGCTGCAAAGCACACTACTTACTCACATAGCCTACGATCTCCCAAACATTTGAACGCGTCACTTTCATCCTAAAATACTGGATTAAGTTACTGCTCCGTCTGGACAAAATCATGGTCGCTGGTGTAGGGCACATCAAAACGTAATTCACAACCAACCTTTACCACGAGTGTGCTGGATGCTTGTTTTAACAGCAGTATGCTACTATTAAAATAAAATGTTTCTCGTGTTTCAGTTAAACTTCTCCCTGCTTCCCTTGTCATTCCACCCTTGTCTTGTCTTGTCTGCCCTTAAAATGACAGTATCGTTTATCGCCATGATTTCTGGGACAATTAATTGGCCAACCAAAATAGTGATCGTGACAGGCTTAAGTATGGCTTTAGCGCATATTGACAGCAACAGAAGAGCAAAGATTGGTGTTAGATTGTCTTTTGGTGTTTGGGGTGGCCCCGGGGTTGAGTTTGGGTTTTCTATAAAAGAAAGAGTGACCTTTTTTCTATCCAAGATGTTTCTCAAACATCAAGTCTATATTTATGTTCTCGCACAGTTTCCATGACCACAGATCACGTTACCATGCCAAACCTCAATCTCCACCCGAGAAATAAACTGGGCCATCACTGCAGTAAATGAAGCTCGGAGCACGAGCCGCTGTCTAAGTCTCTCGGCAGGACACGGCCGTCGCTCACTTGTAAACAAAATGGCGGGTATTTTTAGTGGACACTTTGCCTCCATGTCAGTCTTAGAGGCCTTTTAGCATCAACTCTCACCTATTTGCTACAGCAGTGGGAATAATCCATATTCATGCACTGCCATCCCTAAAATAGACAGTGTGCATGTGCGTGCGTGTGTGTGTATGCGTGGGTGTCTGAGAAAGATCCTTGGAAAATAAATCCTGTGTTGAGCTGAAAGCAGAAGGCTAGATCCAGACAAAACAAAGAAAGTGCTACAGCAGCGACAACAAAAGAAAGCTACTGGAAGAATGCATGCGAGTGTGTGAGCGTGTGTGCGGTTACAGCCTGTGCTCCCTGTGTTCCAGAGAAAGTTGCAGCTAGAGAGTCACATGCAAGGCAGCGATGGCAGCATAGCGACCGCCTCATGTCCTTCCTCCTGCCAAGAGCATCACGTTTCCTTCCTCAGACCATTCTGCACTTATATCACTTGGACACATGCTGACAGACACTTGGCTCCGATCAAAGTAGCAATGTAGTGATAAGGACAAAGATGATAACGTCTGTTTATCAGGTGAAAAAGCCTCTCAGAAAAAATAGTACCAATCACAGAAACCCAAATGAAATGAAATGAAATCTGCAAAGATTAATCAACAGGTCACTCACATCAAAAACTTATATATATAAAAACGTAACTTATTCCCAAATCCCTTCATTAGAATCCTGATAGTGATTTGAAATCTATTTCTTTCAATCCTTCTCTATTTTCTGATGAACTGACTGGATATTTCATTTCACCAGACAATACACTGAACCGTTCCAGTACTCCTGGCAGAGTTGCCGCCACTCTTAAGCAAAATGGCCACAAACATAGAGAGCTCTAGCATGCATAAATTAGTCCTACACAAGTACCATGGAGATCACTCAGTGAGGAGAAGATAAAACAACAGGTCGCTGACCTCTATTTACTAAAAATGATGTCGATGCATTTCCTGAGTGTGATTCAGCGCCGAGGAGGCTGTAAACGAGGAGCGTTACATAACTGTGCATCGACGACAGCAGACACGATAAACCCCCACGTTTAGCGGTGGGAGAAGGTTCTCAAAGCAGAGCTGGGCTGTGGAGGAGGGGGGACAGTAGCAGTGAACCTCTGTCCTGGCCAGGAGACAGAGTTGTGCTCGTCGCAGCACATGTGTGAAGGCGTCGCAATGTTGTAACGTGGCTCAGGTGCTAATGTGCTCAGACACATTTGACCATGGAACGCCTGTTAGATTAGTCACTAGCACACTAGCACTAGTCACAGCCACTGTACGGCACCTGTGAACCGCTACTAGCATCACAGTACAGCCACTGTGTAGCAGGCTAACAGCTCACCTGTGAACAGCTTTGTGACGGCCTTGTTCTGCCGGCGGGCCGAGCAGATCAGCAGCAGCCAGGGGGGCAGGAACTCGTGATGGCTGGCCAGGAGCTCGGCGATGGTCCTAGGGCAGCCAGGGGACGCCCGCTGCTCTCCCTCGCCCAGATGGCAACCCTCGTCCACGGAGTCCACCAGCAGGAAGAGAGCATGCTGGGGGGGCTCGCAGCTCAGGAGGGGCAGCAGAACGCACCTGAGGGAGGGGAGGGGCAGAGAGGGAGAGACATGTTAAGGCTAAATGGGTGGGAGCCTAGAACACCAGTTTTTCTTCCATGGAGTCGCTCTATATGGCTTTATGCCACTAGATATCTCACTGGAACACCAACGTCTCAGACCAAAACACATGCTCTGTGGGCCGCACGCGCGCGCACGCACACACGCACGCACACACACGCACACACACACGCACACACACACGCACACACACACACACACACACCCACGTGATACGTCAACAAAGAGGAGCTCATATACAACACACACTCTACACAGGACTCCACTATATCTTTACATAGACAATGGTTTGCTGCTATTTGCTGTTTACAATATTGCAGGCGTATAGATCACCTGTAAATGGAGCCCAGTCTGTGACCCCTGACTGCATCAACAGATGACCATCTCCTGCACGGTCTTTAATACGATCATACGGATGTGTGCTAGTGTCAGCACCACTGTCAGCTCGGCGTGGGTCTAAACAGCACATTAAGCCTTCACCCAACACAGCGGTGCAGACCGGAGGGAACGCAAGCAGCACAATGCTAATGGGCAACGTTATGCATAAACACTGCTGTGAACGGAGTGCCTGCAATACGCTCCACTGTCTTCTACCACAAGTCTCAGGAGATGTGAGACCCCACAACTGCTTGCAGCCATTTCCGTATTAGTGACATTTTCAATTGAGTCTAGAAGCGGGTAAAAACCAGATGAATCATTTATCAAAATCTACCTCGTGGTAGTATGGGTTTTCAGAAGGTCAATTCCACTGGGCTCATCTGTACACCGGAGAGACAAGTAGGCAAAAGCATAAAACACACTGTTCTTCTGCAGAAGGAAAACCAAGAGTGTTTTGAACACGAGTGTAACGCTCCCCTGTTCTCGCCGGGGTAGCACGGCCGGAGAGGGACTACCCACATCCCCAGCGCCTCACGCCCA
>JAOEGT010000002.1:396547-416791 GCA_025447795.1 Speoplatyrhinus poulsoni
GGAAGGACCCGACTAGGAAGGCACTTGGATGGATCCGTCCTACCAAGGAAGCATCCTTGACATTGAGAAACACCCAACGTTTTAACCTTGCAGCCATTTCTGAGAGCTTGATTTGCATTGACTTGTATTGATCTAAAGCAGCATGAAAGCATACTGACATATTAGTTAAATTATCAAACCTATAGCAACGTGTCAAATCTGCCAAGTTCTGGCCAGGCCTCCAAACAGTCTCCCAAAAACAAAGTCCAGGCAGGATAGGTAGCAGAGAGTAAAAGGAACAGTAGTATATGGAAACGAGCACTCAGAAAAGCCTAGCAGGAGATATAACAACATATTAAAGTTGTACTGCTTGTTTATGCAATGTTTACCTTAATTTACGCTGCTCCATTAAAGCAGCTGTGTCCTTCACCTAAATAATAACCATCATTACTGCGAGAATACACATTTAGGACTTAACGGTATATTCAGCTATTACAAGCTAATTGTAAGCTAATACACTATTTGTCAAATTCGCCAAATATATCCTCCGCACTTCACTAGTTTACCGTTCTCTATGCATGCTGAAAAAAATAATGATACTTCTACACAGCCCTGGCTCTGCAAATAGGAACATAAGTGGAAAACTGGCAAACACCGCTCAAAACAACAATGTCACTTGGCTTCGCAATACATTTCATTGTGTGAGGCGGAGCTATTTAGGGAGTTTGTTTTTATGCAAGTATAACCTGTCCTGTGACGGGAAAAAAGGCATTTTTATACTTTATTTGGTGCAAAGTCAAACGCTTTAAGTCGTTTTCATCAAATTTGACTGGTGATTGTTTACATGCAGTTATGGCTCTCTCCCATTCAATTAGATATAGTCTTCCCAGACAACCCAACCTGCTAGAACTCGTGCGAACTCAAGGTAATGCTTATCTTGTTCAGCTAACCAGACGTAATGTAGGCTTATTGTTGCGACACCCTTACCAGCCTGATATTAATTTACCGTTCACGTGTCTACAGGGACATTGAATGAAAATATCTCGGCCGCTAAACTAGTTCTGTGCTGTGAAGAATAAATACTAGTTACTAAGTCTGTTAAAAAATAAATGCTCCGTCAAACTTCTAAATGATTGGTTAGAGGCCCTGATAGGACTGTGGCTGGGTTCGGACCTAGGTTCGCCAATTCAGGTTCTGACCTAGACATCAATACACAGCAGCTAGTTACAATAATCATTCAACTCACCTTAACGTGTTTTGGGCAACTGAGAAGTCAGTCAGTCAGTCAGTCAGTCAGTCAGTATCTCTCTCCCCCTCTTCCCCGCCCGCCCGGAGCAGTTACAAAGATGTCTGCCGCGTGGCCAGACTTGCCTAGAAACACTCTGGCTGAACCAGAGACACACAGTAAGCTGGGTCAGGGCGCAGCCTCACCTGGACATTGTCCTCCGTCACCTCAATCTCCGCTGTGTAGACATAGTCTACCAGCATCCTCAGGGTGGCGCCATCCACCTCCCTGATCTCCACCTGAGTGGCCTTGCTTTCACTCATGTCACCTTCACTCACGCACACACAAGCACACACACGTGTTTGTTTTCACTAAGGGGTTATACCACAGATTCACATTGACACAACACGGTGGTGCAGTCAGCGATGCTGCAGAAGCTCCACATCAAAAGAGGAGAAGGCATCTAGCAGACTGAGTAGACATCTGCAGACTATTACAAAAGGTCGTATTGGACTAGAATCCCTCACTCCACCTCTGAGGGAGGAATGTCATGGTGCATGGAGGCATGTAGGAGAAGGAGAAGGTCCAGAACACTGTGTGTGTACCTGTAAACATGGCATAGAAGTAGGGGCTACAGGAGGCCAGCACCAGCTTGTGGGCTGCTACTTCAACACTGCCTGCCACCAGCTTCACGTCACACAGCAGCTTCTTACTGGATGAGGAGCGAGACAAGAACATAGACAGAGGATTTCCACCTACGTCACTGTTCACATGACGACACGCCATTTTGAGGGTCCATGCCCCCCCCACCCACCCATTCCATTGACTTTGTATTGCGTGAAGCTGCCTCCTTGACTTCTAACCAAAAAGGGAGAAATGCCTATAAAATAATGAATACTCAATGCAAACACACACACACAAACGAGCATGCAAATACACCATGCACTAGAGCGCAAGCATGCACGCTCACGCACACGCACACCAACAGACCTCCGCAACTCATTCATGAGCTGGAAGGCCTTCCTGGTGTGAGTCTGGTTGAAGGTGCGCATCCCGCCATCCCCCGCCTCGTCCTCCGGGTCACCGGAGCTGGTCGTCCGAAACGCTGTAGTGAGGGCTGGGACGCCACCATCACCATGGTTACCCCGGGCACTAGTGAGTCAAGAGAGATTGGAGAAGAGTGGCTCAATGAGCACTCATAGCACCTGAATAGGAACAATAGCTCAGCTGACACAATTGTACTTACAAATACTGCCAATGTATCTCATTGCAATCATCCTTGCTCCTAAGTAGCAGACATTCATGGTGACAGACAGGTGTGTGCAATCATTTATCAGCATGATCTGAATTTGTTCCTAGCCTATAATATATATTCTGTAAATCGGCACTGCCATTGTCAACATATAGGCTACATACGGTGTGTACACGCTGCATGCGTTACTATATGAGAACCAGACGTGTGGTTATAGGTGTTTGTGCACAGTCATGTGATTGACTGGCATGGTAGGTTTGCCAAATTAATCAAGGAAATGGGTCCGAATCTTCAGATGGCAAAATCTACAGACTTTGCCATCTACAGACCCCGGACAAACTGCAAGCGACTAGCAGCGACGGGAGACAATCGAAAGGCTTCAGAGACTTGAAGCGATGGCGGCTGACATAATGGTCGACGACGCGAAGTAGGCGGGTACCGGGTTAAACTAATCTCAACTTCAGGCAACTCGATTGAGGCGACTACCAACGGGAACTAAGGATATCGTTGACTGAAACATTTCGAGTGGGAAATATACCAGAGTTTGAAGCTCTAAAAACGTACCTACAACACCTTTAATATAGCCTGGCTCCGCCCAACTACTGCTCTCAGATTATAGTCTGGAGTATAGTCTGTACGGTAATGTTCACACATTACTGTGCAGCCACCCTGCTGGCGGCCCAATAAGGGTGGGTTAGTGAGATGACGTTGAAGTCAAGCTTAGTTCAAGATAGAGGTAGAGCTAGATGAAGCAATCAAAACAGCTGTAGCAACACTACTTTGTTAAAGGCTGTCCAATAGTTTCAAAATAAGGTATACACCCAGTAGGAGGCAATTATTGCAAACACTGCCCAGACCCTATTCACAAAGTGAATTTTGGGTCAACTTGAACACCATGAATGTAGTTTACTTTATTCAATTGTTTAATTAATTCATTATGGTTCCTTCCTGTTGCTGGAAAGTAATTTCACAGTAATGCATCAATGACATTGTCATGAAGTAATGGGCACAGAATAGGTGACTTCCTTTGAGAACAGATTCAACCATGCTGCTGCTGCTCAAATGCCCAATGTTTGGCCCCTGAATGTATTATTTTCTTGATCTAGGGACCCACTGTACTGCATGTTGTAGATGTATACCTGCTCCAACAAAACCGATTCAAATTAACAGGTCGTTATCAATCTCTGCACAAGCCATACCCATTCATTTGAATCAGGTTTGTTGGGGCAGGGAGACATCTAGAAAAATGCAGAGCAGTGGGACCCCAGCACCAGTTGAATACCCCTAATGTAAGTGTGGAACATCAGACCATTTGAAGAAGCAAATACCTTGTTTTCCAGTTGGGGTTGGCTTATGGCAGTGGTGCCCAATCCTGGTCCTTGAGATCTACTGTCTATAGATCGAAAACATGCAGGGCAATACATCTCCAAGACCAGGGTTGGTCACCACTATCTTATGGGTATTACATTACATAGAACTGCCCATTTACTGTTAAAATATATTGTATAGATATAATCATCTTCTGACAGGTTCAAAAATCAATGTCCTTCAACTATCCGGCAAATAATTATTTCTGCTTCAACAACTTCTCCAACATCAATTGAGCCATTAAGTGCACTTGAGTTGATCCTGGTCTCCACCATAATTGACATTCATATATGGGCTATTATTATTACAACTAAAATAATTGAATACCTTTCAGAACTAAATATATTAATCAACAAGGACATATGTTCATCATAGTAAAAAATACAACCTCTACTATTTCCAAAAATGTGCTTGTTCCTATGATGGCCATGTTGGATGGAAAGAAAGAGGAGGTTTCCCACATCCCAACCTAGCAAGTGACATATCAATAGAAAACCCAGGATGTCCTCTTTACAACAATCAGGGATTGATAGAGAATCTCCAAAAAACTTAAACAATTGTCCACTACACAGAAGTCAACGGGCTGGGTCTCAGGAGGATGTATAGCAGCTTCTGTAAAATCATCAGTCTATTGTACAGACAAGGGATCAATATATTTCAGTGTCGTCTGTAATAGGAACACCAACCAGTATGGTGTCCTAATGTTTTAAATCTACAACATTTTGCTAAATAAAATAAGACACTAAATCCCATTACACTAATGCTATAACCACGCGGCCTAAAACTGTCGACAAAGCAACAATGTCGGTACTACACAAGTATTAATAAACAACTTAGTGACAGCTCACATCTAGCTTTTAAGCTAGCGATTGGGCTAGCGTCCAGCGACGCTACCCAGTATAAGTTAACAGCGCTAGCACAAGTTAGCTTGCTAGGAGACAGTTCTTTGGCTTTATGATCTGGTCTGGTCATGTGGCTAAAATATGATCGAACACCAAATGCCTTCTGTCTTCGCCAACTTACCCCAGCGATACACCGTCCATGACTACCGAGTCGGATGCTGCACCATGCATTGCATGACATGAGCCCTGTGTGTTTCACTGCCTACACTCACTGCCTGTTTCTTCCCCTCTCACCCGGTGGAAGCGTTTGGACGGTGTATGACTGTATGTAATGCAGCAGCTACCCGCCTCCACCGAAACCGAGTAGCCCATCTTCTTTGTGTTGTGTGTGTGTGTTTCTTTTAACCCCTAAAAAGTTGCTTTTATTGATTATGCACGAGCAGATATCAAATAAAGTGCTATTAACCAGTAGGCCTATAAGATAAGAAACACTGCTCAACACCACTGCTTTGGCCTATATTAACTTGAAAATAAACACGATTCGACGTATTGTCATAAATATACGCCCAATAAAACTTTAACAATCCAGCTAAAAATGGTTATTCGTAGTAAGGCTGCTGGACATTTAGTTATGGTCCCGGTATTCCAGCCGACCCAGTTTGATATCGCTTTATAACACAGACTAATGGATAACATCCATAATCCGACGAAATGTGCAATATCTATTATAGTTAGTTTCTTTTAAGTTTCATTGACGGTGCATGGGTTGCCCTGGTTGCACACAGACCTCTCTGGATATTTGGCTTCTAACCGAGGTTTGAGTCAGGAAGAAAGACGTGGTAATCAGGCGCCTTGCTCGTTCATGTGTCCCGATATTATAAAAAGGTATAAACATAGTCAAGAAAACCAAAGCCTGCCTTTGATTTTGACGACTGGCAGTACAACTCAAACTATATCAACACGCTTACCAGTGATTTGGTAGTATATGCATAAAATACTTTAAGATAG
This sequence comes from Speoplatyrhinus poulsoni, assembly GCA_025447795.1. Lineage (NCBI taxonomy): Eukaryota > Metazoa > Chordata > Actinopteri > Percopsiformes > Amblyopsidae > Speoplatyrhinus > Speoplatyrhinus poulsoni. The sequence goes on from JAOEGT010000002.1 coordinate 402,222, forward strand.
TACCTCAAAATGTATTAAATTCAAAAATGTAAAGCAAAAGCGCAGTATGCTCAACACTGTTTTAATAAGCTACATTTAGTAATACGTTTATTTATTATGTATGTATCGTTAACTTTGCATCAATTTACAGATGTGGGTATTTTGTACAATCTTTTGAGACACCACTCTCGTTGCTTATTAAAATGGCCGATATAGATACTGCTGGGTCTACGGTCAACACTGCCACCTGGTGGAGAAATTAGAAAATTAAGTAAAAATGTTGAGCACAGGTTGTAACCAGTTCCTAGGGCTGCAAACTAGCCTGCGTATTTCCACTGATCGAAACCTAGCTGCATTAATGTGAAGTAACTGAAAGAGAGTTTGTGATTTTCAAAACATTAAAAACTTTTATTAAAAGTAAGAAGAGTAAAATATAGGGATGAACTGAACACATGAATTAACATTTTCCAAAATGCAAAGTATACAAAAAAGAAATACAAAAAAAAAAGCATAAGATCGAGAGGAACGGGAAATTGAAGACAATACGTCAATTTACAAACAAAACAATGCATTGCTCAACTTTTGTTTAAACATGTCTTATTGTAAAATAATTTTAGCGATATCTTAAGATCAAGAGACTCAAGCAGCCAAAACAAGTCTTGCACTGCTACCAACTCCATTGAGGCCCTGAGTACACGATGCTTATACAGCTCCATTTTGAAGCAGTGATACAAGTTAGTTTTACTCATTTGTCAAAGAAAACAAAAAATAGTTGGCTACCCCCCCCCTCCACAAAATAAATTACATGTTTCAGCAATTCACAAAGTTTAATTATTTGTAGTAAAGTCCATAATGTCTCTTCAACGTGGCGAGAGATGGGGGTTCAAAAAGGAGAGCTAGGGCAGTCATTCATCCGGTGTGGGTGATGGGCACTGCTCCCTCAGCTAGATCAACAAAGAAAACTGGCACACACCCTCCCCCAACCCGCGGATGTGCATGTGTGATGTATGTAAATTCAGTTCATTGAAATCAGATTTTCCCCATGGACATTGCGTTACTCAACCGATTTAATAGCTACCGTAGGCACCCCTGCCGTAGCCGCCAGCGCCAGCTGCAGCTCCTCCTCCTGCACCGCGGGCGTAAGGAGCCGCGCTCCTGTTTGAGTAGGTGCCTCCCTTCATGGCACCGTAACCGGAAGACTGCTGTCCATAATCTGCCCCAAAGTCACTGTACCCGTTACCATATCCACCCCCCATCTGGCTGTAGCCTCCAGCGTAACCACCTTGGCTGTAACCCCCATTACCGTAGCCTCCTCCCCCATAGCCCCCGTCGGTGTAGCCGCCGCCATAGCCGCCGCTATAACCCCCTCCACCACCGTAGCCACCTCTTCCGTTGCCATAACCGTTGTAAGACATTCCTCTTCCTCGACCTCGTCCGCCTCCTCTGCCTCCAGCCGCCTGCATTTCCTGTTTGGTCAAGGCCTTCTTCACCTCCACCTTGTGCTCGTTAATTATGTGGAATTTCAGCAGGACCGCTTTGTCGGCAGAATCGTTGTCTTCGAAATAGACAAAGCCGAAGCCCCTCTTCTTGCCGGTCTCTTTGTCGGAGATTACTTCGGCCTTCTCGACGGCGCCATACTGTGAAAAATAATCTACCAGATGCTGTTCTTCGGTGTCGTCTTTCAGGCCACCAACAAAAATCTTCTTTACCTTTGCCAGAGCTTCTGGTTTCGCATCCTCTCGGGCTACGGCCCTCTTCACCTCCACGTTGGTGCCATCTACGACATGTGGCCTAGCGGCCATTGCAGCGTCGGCCTCCTCCGGTGTCGAGTAGGTTACAAACCCGAAACAGCGAGACTTCTGCAGTTGCTGATTCATAACCACCACGCAGTCGGTTAACATGCCGAACTGTTCGAAATATTGGCGGAGGCCATCGTCTGTGGTCTCCACGTTAAGTCCACCGACAAAAAGCTTACAAAGTTGATTCGTCATGATCGAGAGCGGACCGAGAAAGAAACTGTGCTAAACTCAGTCCTTCTTCTTCAATGGAACAACGTAAAGGCCGTCTTCACGAGTATGTTCTCTGCGTAGGCCGACGTTCTTAACGCCGATTGGTGGTGAACCAAACCCCGCCCACGCTGACGTTCAAAAGACTCGGAACGTCAGGCCACACACTCGATACATTTAATTTAAATACCAGTTAATTTCACGGGCCGCGATAGTAGTAAACTAAACACTATATATAGTAGTTGCAAAATATAGCTATTTAAAACAATAGCCCACGTATGTAGGTAAGAGTACGTCATCGAATTGTACCTCTGAAACATGATACCTGCTTAATTTTGCATCCCGCCCAAATAAGTGTTTAGTTACATGGCCAAACCAGGTTGTTGTGAGACATTTTATCAGTTTGATTTCTCTGTAAAATGTTTATTTATGCTCACACTTGCAAAACATGCAGTTAGACATTCTAGTAATATTTCCCTTATATTGGCCAATCTACTTTCATAATTCACTTGCACTTGTTGCTGCAAATGAGAATATGTTCAGTCAACTTGCCTGGTGAAAATAATGGACAAACATTTCCATAGGTCCAGGCTGCTTAATATACACAACACGCACATTTCAACATTTGTGGCATTTATACCATGGTCCTTCAAACGTGAGTCTGAGGCCAGTTTCACAGGCATGGATTTATTTTATAGACTAATAAATATTTTCTGGGGAGATCCTTGAATTAATCCCTTTAAGATTAAAGATTCATTAATCCATGTCTGTGAAACCGACCACTCAAGTCTCTCAAGGAACTTTCATGTTGTAGGGCAGGGGCAACTAACATTTAATAGTATCATAATGTATGCTAGCATAATGAGATGCATTACCAACAATTAAAGCTAAAATGTTAGAAGTTTAATTTCTGAAAATCCATCCACCTCCTGATTCACAACACCCACTTTTATTGGACCAACTGCATCTTATCCACAGTCAAAGTACCCCTCCCTTTATTGTATACAATTATAAAATGTTTCACTTAGAATGATCAGGTTTATAAGCAAGTGACATTTGTATTTTGAGATAATAACACTAGGTCTTTATAAAAAATATATATTTATTTGGCATTCACATACATTTTCAACTTGTACATCTCATGTGGATGCTCCTTAGTAGAGTAAAATCCTACAACAAAAAAATAATAACAAGGTAAAGACACTAGTAAATGCCAACCCCCCCCCCCCCCACCTTATACAATCCAATCACAATTATACCCCAGGGGTGCCTGGTCCTGGCTAGCTACTGCCAATGCCCTGCACGTTTTAGTCGTCTCCCTGCTCCAACACACCTGACTCCAACTAATGGGTCGTTATCAGTCTTCTGCAGAGACTGATAATTCAGTAATTTGAGTCAGGTGTGTTGGAGCAGGGATACATCTAAAACATTCAGGACAGTAGCTCTCCAGGACCAGGCACCCCTGATACAAAAAAAAAAAAAAAAAAAAAAAAAAAGGCAGTTAACACTTTTCAAATTCAAAACAGTTGAGGGAAATATTACAGATATGCATTTGAGGGCAATGCCTATGAAATCGTGATAAAATTGACTGATTGTTAAGATTCATGTTTTTTATTTATTGTGGTACTGTAATTGAATGGTGGATATTGTGTTTAAATGCATGTGGTTTTAAACTGCCTTGTAAAAGATTTCAATCTCAATGAGTCTTTTACCTGGTTAAATATAAGGTGTATATATTAATACCCTTTGATTTAAATTCTTTTCTTTTATTAAAAAAAAAAATTAAATAAAACTTGTAACGGTCACATCTTCACAGGAATCTGACATCACCTGAAGGGAAGGGTTGCATCCTGATCCTTTGCTGGCCTGAAGACACCCCTTCATTTCTGGGGATGTGTCCTGGCTCCCAGATTACCAATAGCAACCTGGAGAAGAGACAAAGAAACAGAATGAGACACTGGGCATGTGGCAGTTGTCTGGAGGGGACACCAATTTATCGTTCCAAAACTTGGTCCCCCCCCTCCTCCATTTAATAAAAGAGCGAATAGAGTAGAAATCCCTTTCATGACAATTAATAAATAAGACGCATAAAAAAAAAAATATAAAGCAACTGTTAAGTACTTTTTCGTCGTTTAAGATCAATTATGGCACACGTGAGCACCCAAGAAATTCCATACATGGTTGACCAACACATAGTGAAGACAGGTTGATTTACATACCTAGGTTGCTGGATGTGGACATCCTAAAGAGATATTTCAGAGTCCTATCACAATCGAACCCCAGGTAATCAACATGGTCCTGATGTAGCCTATAAACAAACTGCTACGGCTATTTTGGCTGGGATAGCCTACTGGGATAAGAGTAAGAACACCTAAATAATAGGATAGGAATAATCAAAGATGAATATCAGCGCCCTCAAATCCACAAATAAAGTAAAGTATATTGAATTAAGTTCAAAAGAATAATTGAAACAATGTAAAACCCTACAAAGCCTACATGCAATGGCTGTGGGTAGACTACAACCGTTTAACCATTTCACCCACCTGTGTAAAGGACTTAACAGTGGGAAAGATGCCATGTAACTAAGATGATGCCATTATCACTTATAAAACCTGTGGAACAACTTAAGGCAGCCTGGTTAAATAAGTAAGAACTAAGCTAAGTTTGAATAGCTGTTTATTTAAAATGAACATACATATGCATACCAAAGTGTTTAACAATATTTTTCGTTCTCCAGACATAAAATTATACAATATACATGAGATAATGTTGAAAGTAAATCGGGAAAGGGAACAATACTTATATTGGAAACTAATGTCTACTGGTTGGAAACTACTCATGTTTGACAGACATATTGGACGAGGAACAAGGAAACTGCATGGATCCTGCAGCAACTCTTTCCCGCCTTTACTAAGCGACCTAGGGGCTATAAGCAGTGAATAGTTACACAAGTGTGTTATTATCAGAGACATAGCTAATAAATCCAGAAACACATGCGTCTTCTTCCCATACATTGAAAACACGATTTTTACGTCAGGAACAAACTAAACTAATTACTTAAAATGTAAAATAAAAATAGCCATATAATGTTCAAAACAGTCCTACAATAAAGGTTAAAAAAAAAAAAACGCATTTACGCAAAAGAAATATCCATATAAACGACATCTACACGCCCTCGACGTGGAAATATAATTTTGAATTCGCTGCATTCTTTAGGTGTCCTAGTAGTACAGCAACAGCTGCAGGTTTATATCAGGTTTTCTGGGAAGTGATCTTCCTACCTGTTTGGGCTTTGAGGTCTTCGTTATGTTTAGGGGATTCAGTGTCCGCTTTTCTGCCATGGTTGGGTTTTACGGCAGATTCCCCTTTAATGAATTGAGTTTGTCGTCCAAATCTGGAGGTATGGTTGAGGGTGGTAACTGGTGAGTAGACATGTCACTGCGAATTGTCTGTTGTGTCTAGGGAGGCTTTAATACCCGCCGCCATATCCCCCTCTCTGGTAGCTGCCGCCGCCTCCTCCTCCTCCTCCGCGGGTGTATGGAGCAGCACTCCGCTGTGCGCCATAGCCAGGAGCGGCGCTTTTCATCGGGCCATAGCCAGAAGGTTGCTGGGCGTAGCCGCTACCAAAGTCACTATAGCCGTTGCCGCCACCATAGCCGCCCATCTGGTCGCCGTAGCCACCTCCATAACCCCCACCATACCCTCCTCCATAACCCCCGCCGTAGCCGCCACCATAGCCCCCTCCATAGCCTCCGCCGTAGCCGCCATCACTACCGCCATAGCTGTTGTAACCCCCTCTACCGCCACCGAAGCCATTTTGATTTCCTCTCATGCCTCTCATCCCCCCTCTGCCTCCGCGCATCATACCACTTCTGTTAGCCGCCTGCATTTCTTGCTTGGTGAGGGCTTTCTTCACCTCAACCTTGCGCCCTTTGACGGTGTGAAACTTCAGCACCACCGCTTTGTCGGCGGAATCGTTATCAGTGAAGTGAACAAAGCCGAACCCCCTCTTCTTTCCCGTCTCCTTCTCCGAGATGACTTCGGACTTCTCGATTTCGCCGAACTGGGAGAAATACTCGGTCAGGTGTTCCTCTTCGATCTCGTCATTCAGTCCCCCTACGAATATCTTTTTCACCTTCGCAAGGGACTCTGGTTTATGTGCGTCTTCCTTAGCCACGGCCCTTTTCAGCTCGACCGTGGTGCCGTCAACGACATGTGGCCTGGCCGCCATTGCAGCATCGGCCTCCTCTGGCGTCGAGTAGGTTACAAAGCCGAAACAACGAGATCGCTGGAGTTGCTTGTTGACGACGACAACGCAGTCGGTGAGCTTACCGAACTGCTCAAAATGCTTGCGTAGGCCATCATCGTCGGTGTCAACATTCAGTCCACCGACGAATAGTTTACAGAGTTGGTCGGACATTTTAAATTTTTTTCCCGTTAAAGACAAAGCTGATTCTATTCTCAATAACGAGTCAGTTAAGCTCTAAGGTTATGGGGGGAGAAGCGCAGCTTGTATTTATATCATACGACCTGTGACGGAACTTCGTGTACGCCTCTTCCGCTTGTGCAGAACATATGATAGGTTAGGGCATGCGTCAATCTAGACTACGCGTTGGATTTTGGCGGATACATTTGTGTTTTATTTTATGTACTTTTTTGTGATTATTTATTATATAATCTAAATGTGTTACAAGAATGCACACTGGAACCCAAATTGCAATATATATGGCAAACATTTGTCATAGTTTATTTCCCTGAAAATAGTCTCACAAAATATGGTACCGTAGACCTATCTATTCACGACTACCATACTAGACCAGTACGGTACCTACCGTACTTGTACGATTTAATTGTATTCTTTCTATATTTTATTTCGACGCTGAAATAAAAAAAATATCCAAATGTGTATTTCCATGTTTTATTAAATTAGATAAAGGTTTTCATTGCTTTTAATTAGAATTTACAAAGTTATGTCAGTTATTCATAAAAGTAAGCCAGTGTAGTAAATCACTATGTGACCATGCTCTTATGTAGGCTACTATAAAGATGTTATTTCCTGAGATCTGAAAGTGTTTCCAGTGTAACTGATAGAACAATGAAAGTGACGGCACAGTCTGGGGGATTATTTGCATTTCAATGAGAAGACGTAGAGACAGATGTGTGGGAGCAATTCAATAGCATACAGTATCATATATACCAGGTCCCATACTTTCACCACCGCAGTTAAGTAGATTAACCTTCACATTGACACAAGACCACTATTTTTCTTATATGGAGAGAAATATTTGACAGTAGTTTATAATGACTGCTTACTTGTGGACAACTCAGGTTTAGTTATCACGTTGTTTTCGTAAATATAAAGCATTTGGTGTAATTTCCATGTCAACAGAATTGGGTGTGACTAAATAAACATATTAATGCCACAGTCAATGGCTCTCTGTTGAGTTCTACAAAGCCACATCCACCCCACCCATATTCCAATATAACGATTATTAAAGACATAAAATTATACAATTCTGAGTAAGAATGACTAAAATCAAAAGTCACTGTCATCTTTATAAAGCATTTTTCTCATGAAACAATCCTTAGATCTATTTCTGCTAACATCTACATGCATGGTCAAACTGCCTGTGTCCATATAGGCTACTGTACACGTCTATAATTAAACCAAAGGTCACATTAGTGGAAACATTAGGTGTACTAGACAGTTGTGAAATATGTAAAATATTTGTCCCTGAATTGCATTTCTTCCAATTTACAGCATGCACATTTTCAGATTTGAAGTAATAACTGTTGCTGTGCTTGTTTTCCATTTAGTCTTGATTAGATTTCTTCTGTCTAGATGTCCACCAGATTTGTAGCCGGAGGACATTCTCAATCAATGTGCACTCTCCATAGCAAAGTTAGGCATACATTTAGAAGACTGAAAACTGCTACTCATTTCCAATTAGCTAGGATTTCACAAGAAATGCAGACCGGTCATTGTATTATTCAATCCAGTTTGCAATGGCAGCAAAGAAAACATAGGATGGGGGCAGGGGGTTGTTTTAAGTAACAGGAAAATTTGAAAGGAGCCAGTGTGCTCGCTCAATGGCTTGCTTCTGTGCTTACTGAACAACTCATGCATAGAACTGCATCTTCTTAAAATAAGATCCACCACACACCGAAAATAGCGGAATAATCCTTTTCTTTATTGTAATGCTCACTTTTGAAAAAATACGTATGAAATAAAACAAAGTCATTGAGTAACATTGAATTGACTTCAATCACCCAAGTGTTTAAGATTAAATATCCAAAGTTCACTAAAAATACTACTCAATTCTATTTGGAAGGTTGATGGAGAGAAATAAAAATCTCACAACCAAGGAAGACCACTTTCTCATAAAAAAAAAAAAGTATGTGGTTGTCTATTGTAGTTATGGTACATCTTAATAATTACAAGGTAATCATTAAAACCCAACAGTTTCCACAGTGAAGAGAACAAATTTACACTAAATAGTCAGTTGACTTTAGGATAGTGCAGGCTATATGATAGGTCCCGTTCAGATAGGTCTTTTTAGTATGTTTATTGTCATTATGACACGTCAAACAAAATCCTGACTGTACACAAGGATGATCAATTATTTTCTAGTATTTACTTTTCTCTTTTAAAAATAAAAAAGGACCCTACTGCATGTCAGACCATCAGGATCACAGGCCTCACAGTCTAGATGGTGGGGGTTGCCAGTTAGTCACTTCTCCAATTCCCACCCCCACTACAAAGTAACACACAAAGGGATACACTATAAAAGGGTTACCAGCAGTGTGTGTAACACTACCATGTTACCAATCAGCCACGTTTGTTGCAATGGTCTGACAATCAAGCCCTGCAACACACTAATCACTAACGGCTAAAAAACACACAAAAAAAAAAAACTATGAAGGAGAATCTCAACACATTTGTTAAATTGCTTCTGATAAAAAGCATAATTATACTATTTTAACCACACTTTTAGTCCACTTGTCTGACTTTCAGACTATGATGATGGTGCAAAGTCCACAAGGTTGAATGGATGTCTTTCTTCTTGGAGGGGGAAGAGGCCTGTTTCCGACGGTAGAATTCACCAGGAGGTTTGGGGAGAGGCTTTGGGGGAGGTGGGGGATGGTTGGGTCTTTACGAAGACATCACCTCAGTCATGTAAGGTGGGATTGGAGGGAGACCACAGCTTCACAGGCAGTTTTCTGACTAGTCCATGTCAGAAGAGGGGCCATATCCAACCATGTTGTCCTCTGACTGATCACATGATATAGACCTTCTCAGCCTGAGAGAAGTTGAAAACCTCTTTGGTTCTGGGGCAGATCACCTTTTCATCTTGGCGTATAGACAGAAGAGACTAGTACATAAAGAAAGCAGATCAATAATTAATCAATCGATTGACATCAATGAACAAGTCTATTTGTAGTTTGTAAAAATCCATTATAAATCAACTGCAGCACAAACTTCAAAGTGTGCTGTCAAGGAGTCTGCTCTGTAAAACTCACATTATATCCATAGACATATCCATTGGGAAGCATCATAGGTGGGTTGTTCTCATTCATCACCTCCCCTGAGATCTTGCAGACCAGTCTGGAGTTGGCACAGTGGGCCATGGGGAGAGGCTGTGCCAACTTGTTCAGGGATTTGCTGCACACAGGGCAGTCTGGGTTCTTGGAGGTTCCGTCCTCCTTGTAGCATTGACTGGCAGCAGGCAGGAGTTAAAGTATTTACATATGATAACATGGTCTGCCACTAGATGTCCAAGCAAGCACAAGCACCTAAGCGCAAAATAATTGCTTTGTGGACACCACACACACATGCACCAACACCAAGTGTGATGCCATTCCTCAGGATTCAATTACTCTACTCTACCTTTACATATGATATATTAATGTCTAAAATATTGTATATAAAATGATATGATTAATGATCAGTGCTACTAAACTTACAGTATTTGTCCTGTGTTAAACATCTAACTCTTTATTAGCAATTGATGCTGCTAAAGTAGCTTCCTTCCTCCAATGACTGATGCAACGTTTGTGTAACAATCTGATTGTTCCACCAACTTTACATCTTTACATATGTACATGTGATTACCAACACATGTATACAATAACATATACTATACTAGCATAATATATGTATATTACTGTGGAAAATGTATTAGTCTATTCTGAAAGGTTTGCCTAACTGTAAATGTTTTCCATGGGACTTTTATTGTAATTTTATCACTTCAATTGAACTGGACCAACGACTCAATTCAAATAGCACAGGGCAGAATACGGTGTCTTGATGGCTGAGAGGCCAGCTTGTAGTGTGATAGTAAACACTGAGTTATTGCCCAGCTGGTGTAGTCTGTAGTTGTCGTATCGAAACTGCTGGATTAGCATCTTCCAGCGTGCAGGGTCCAAAAGGTCCTAGGGCAAAAAAGAGACAAGGGTCATGCCTACAACAAAAATAACACTTGCTAGCATGTGTATGTACGTACACACACACACAGACTTGCCTTGTAAGGGGAGATGTGTGTGTCTGATGGGAAAGCCAGCATGCCCATTACTTGCCTAACCTCATCCAGCTGACCACCTTCTGCCTGGCTAAAGTGCTTCCTTGCATGTCTGGGGAGAGAAAAACAACCAACACATGCAGAGCAACAGACAGAGCAACAGTGAGCATATATTACATGCAGACTACAGCCAGTACATGTTATTATGGTAGCATGGTATTATTAGCTACAATATTGTGAATATTTGCAGAGGGAAGCAGAAAGGTCATGTATGCCGTTTGACAATCTGACCAACATGTCCTTACCTTACTGCGTCCATGCGTTTGTTCTGTCGGATGAGCTCAATGAACTCCTGGATTCTTAGACTGAACTCAAGACAGCTCTGTAATTGAATCAGCATACAGGGAATGAGCCAGGCTACTCAGGCTGCAATAACCCAACCATTGAAAAAGTCCTGCATGCAAAATCAGTGACGGACCTTCATTTTGCGAAGACGGGACTTGTTGTCATGGCACCATGCCAGGCATGTGGCCGTCTCCTGTCTCTCTAGAGACTCTTCCACCTCCTTGGCCGTGAGAAACATCTCAATGTTCACCAGGTCCTAACACAAAACACACAAGAGGCAATGTGGTAACAATTACCGTTAATGTTTCCTTATTTGAGGTGATTATTATTCAATCACACATGTACAGTGCAAATTAGGTGAATTCTCTGCTCGGCTGCCCGACAGCTCGGGATTAATGATGCGCTCGACATTAGTCTCGGAGGTGGAAAGTCGGAAGAGGGACACATGCCACTTATGCCTTCAAGCTGTTCTGAAGTCGGAAAAACATGGACGCACAACATAACAATGACACATTTCAATGTATGTAGTGATGTACCGATCTGTTTTATTTTATATATTTTTTGGCAAATACCGTTCTACCGATTTTCAGTCAGCAAAATTGACCAATACTGATACTGATTATACTGTATACTATTTATACATATTTATTTATTATATATTTAGGATAGATTTGAATCCAGGTAAGCGCATGAAATCAAGAAAAGGCTCAAATGAATTGACAGCCATTTAATTGACAATTGACCACATAGATTGGTGTTCCGTATCGGCCAATAGAAAGGAAAATCAGACCACCACCGATCTTGTATTTTCGGTGGATCCCTAAATGTATCCGTATATTAATTAAAAAGTATAGTCCTCTACGGCAAGCTAAATGTAAGCTAATACGATGTGTGAGGCGGCACAACAGAGGGATACTGTTTTGATTTGAGCTCGAAGTTAACAAGCGTTCTCGAGAATGACTGACCCTGCCCTTAATGTAGCTATAATCTCATCTAGCATTTCAATGTGTTTTGTGTGAAGTCAAGTCGGAACCTTAGCGTTGAGAAACCTTGCCAGAGATGCCGACGTGGAATTCAAGTGGGCATTGTATTTTACTTTTCCACGTTGGACATGGGAATGCAGCATGAAACTCGACCAACAGACACACACCTCAATGCCGCTCTGTCTGGCCAGCTTAACGGCAGTGTTGTAGTAGCCGCAGCGCAGCAGGTGCTCCACCATCATGCGGTCCATGCGCTTCTTCTTCCACAGGTTGACCGAGGCGGGCTGGTCGCTGCTGTGCTCCTTCAGGTGCTCGATGCGACGCTTGCACAGCTTGGCGCTCTCGTCCTCCGCCTGGATGGACTCCGCTGCCTGTTGGGGATGGGATACACGGAAAATAGACTGCATCCATGCGCCGTAGTGCTTCTCCAACCTACTGCTCAAAGTGATATACACGATCGCCACACACACACACACACGGTGGTGGTGTCAGCCACCGGGAGCAGTTACTGTTAGGTGTCTTGCTCAGGAACATGTTGACACTTAGCCAGAAGGCTGGACCCAGTGACTTTTCGATAACCCATAGCCCTGCTCTACCCACTGTGCCACTGCCGCCACTATAACTAAATAAAGTTCAAGAGTAACTGCACCCTAAAATGGATTTGATTTGATATTTTTGCTGTAAACTAAATAGGACTGAACTGTGATGTCAAATCAATGCTGGTGTTCATTTTGACAAAATTCCCCATTGTTATACCAACCTGCATTTTATGGTTTGAAAATAGCTCTAAACAGCATATCTGTTTAAAATCACAAAAGGCTCTTGCTGCCTTACGACTGTACTTGAGCAACACTTGAGCACCATATAATTCAAATGTTAAAGGGGGGGAAGGCTGAGCAGATAGTGGACTCAAACTCAGAGCTGGGGTGAATTTAAACTTTAAATAAACTAATTGTATAGTGTCAAGGGGTATGGGGCGGTGTGGAAACATATCTGCTAGACATAGCTTTGGGGAAAGTATGTGAAGCAGATGCTACAGTGGCATTAAAAAGAGGCCCTTGCCATCTCTGTACTGAGACAATGGATAGAAAGTGGACACGCCCATAGGTGGCAACAGCAGCTTTTGTATGCAGAAACACAGAATGAGACTAGGAACAGGGAGAGTTCTGAAAAGCAAGCAGAAGCATAGCTGCAAACCTTATATTAACCTTATAGAACTTATATATTAAAAACTTGGTTTTGTTTGTGGTAGGACAAGACTAGTGATACTTCCATCTGTTTCACATGATGGCAGTGAGAATCAATGGCGGCGAAGCGTATTTTGTATCGCTATCTGTGAATCCCTGTCACCTGCACTCATTTCCAGTTTTTGCAATTATTCAGAAAATGACAATATTCCTACTCTTGCCGGTTGTCTGCTTAAAATTAATATTTCACTAATATGTTAGTTTACATGCAGCTGAGTTAAATCAATACGTCCCGAAGATACGCCCTGCAAAATAACTTACTCGCCCTAAAGAGGCCTAATTCGGAATATCCAAACGGAATGCCGTTTACATGACACCTATCAAACTCAGAATATTGCCGTTGTCGGAATAACAGTGGAATACCAGTGTGCATGTAAACATATCCAATGTCATGCTACAGAGGGGATCTCCATCTAGCATCATTGTGCCTGTTTGTGTTATTTTACGGATAGAATAACTAGAGTAACAAAATAAGTCACAGCATATTTTACTTTAGTTCCTTCACAAAACAGAATCAAGAGGATGCACAATAAAAAAAAATCTACTCAAAAGGTCAGGTTTGCTCATACTATGTAATACAACCTGCCATTACTTAATAAGCAATTGTGATAGCACAAAGAATGGAAGCAGAAAAATAAATCAGGTAACATTTGTTCTAACACAAACACACACAAACAGTAATTTAAGAAACAATGGGACACAGAAACCAGTCTGATGGGATTCTACAACAAGTCCACAGCACTATGCCAAAATGGAAACCACTGCAAGAAAAAAGGTGCATATTTATACTAGTTTTATATCCCCATATAGCCTTAAAGTATTTGTCGTGTCAACAAGTAAAGCTTTTTAACCAAGCGGGAACCTCCTGTGCTAAGAAATATATTCAATGCAGAAGTGCTCAGTAGTTCCTCGGCCACTTAAGGCTTGTTGCAAAAGCGGGTCAATCCCCATAGACCCACATGTTAAAATATCCAACTACTCAGCAAAAAACAAAACATGTTTATAGTGTGGTTTCAACAAAAAAAAGGAACAGTTTTGGTCTGTAAAGCTAGCTAGTTTCCCCAATTGATGACAACTGTATGGGGGTGAATTTTTATACAACTCAGCCATACATTAACACCATCATTATGGATAGGGAGCTCCAGACAGGGGAAGTCAGGTACTGCAAAGATGGCGACAGCCGTAGACAGCACATTCTGAGCCTTAAACCAATGGGTATATTTTTATTTTTGGGTATATACTTATACATGTCTATGTTTTTAACAAATTGTTTGCTCATTAGCTGTGAAGGATATTAACTATGACTGAGGAATATATGCAGTGTTATCATGAACTGTTCAGGCCCAAGCATTATCTTTAAAAAAAGAACTGTGCATGTTTTATGAAAGTATTAAAGCTTTTATGGATGATTACGTCTCCGGGAACCATCACCTTATCGTGGTGGAGAGGTTTGTGTGTCCCTATGATCCTGAGAGCTGTGTTGTCTGGAGC